>CAKNXH010059334.1:42339-56571 GCA_932178445.1 Andricus quercusramuli | reverse complement strand
TTTTTTTCGAGCTGAAAGGGAGAAAATTTTGGTTTTGATTTTTTTCTGAATCACAAAAAGAAATTATTTTATTCTGAAGATTTTTATGGACTTAGAAGGGATGAAATTTGGTTTATTTATTAATTTTTTTATGAATTGGAAGAGTCATTTTTTATTTTTAGAATGGTTATTGGGTGGGAAGGGACGAAATTTCGATTTTAATTTTTTTTTCTGAATTAGAAGAGGAAATTTTTTTTCTTTTGAGCATTTTTATTGAGTTGGAAGAGAGGAAATTTCTGTTTTCATTTTTTTTTTAATTGGAAGAGGGACATTTTCTTGTTTTTAAGATTTTGATCGAGTCAAAAGGGACGAAATTTTGGTTTTGATTTTTTTCTGAATCACAAAAATAAATTTGTTTATCTTGAAGATTTGTACTGAGTTAGAAGGGATGCATTTCGTTTATTTATTTTTTATGAATTGGAAGAGTCGTTTTTTTTATATTTTTAGCATGGTTATTGAGCAGGAAGGGACGAAATTTCGATTTTAATTTTTTTTTCTGAATTAGAAGAGGACCTTTTTTTTCTTTTTAGGGACATTTTCTGTTTTTTAAAGATTTTTATCGAGTTGAAATAGAGAAAATTTTGATTTTTTTCTGAATCACAAAAAGACATTTTTTTATTTTAAGATTTTTATTGAGTTAGAAGGGACGAAATTTGGTTTATTTATTTTTTTTACGAATTGGAAGAGTCGTTTTCTATTTTTAGTATGGCTATTGTGTAGGAAGGGATGAAATTTAGATTTTTATTTATTTTTTCTGAATTAGAAGAGGTCGCTTTTTTTTCTTTTTAGTATTTTTATTGAGTTGGAAGAGAGGAAATTTTAATTTTTTTTTCTGAATTGAAAGAGGGATATTTTCTTGTCTTTTAATTTTTTTTTCGAGTTAAAACGGCGAAAAAATTTTTTTTCTGAATCACAAAAAGAAAACTTTTTATTTTTAAGATTTTTATTGAGTTAGAAGGGATGAAATTTGGTTTATTTATGCATTTTTTATGAATTGGAAGAGTCGTTTTTTTATTTTTAGCATGGTTATTGAGTGGGATTAAATTTCGATTTTAATTTTTTTTCTGAATTAGAAGAGGACATTTTTTTTCTTTTTAGTATTTTTATTGAGTTGGAAGAGAGGAAATTTCTGTTTTCATATTTTTTCTGAATTGGAAAAGTTACATTTTCTTATTTTTTAAGATTTTGATCGAGTGGAAATAGAAAAAATTTTGATTTTTTTCTGAATCACAAAAAGACATTTTTTTATTTTTAAGATTTTTATGAGTTAAAAGGGACGATATTTGGTTTATTAATTAATTTTTTTATGAATTGGAAGTAATTTTTTATTTTTAGAATAGTTATTGAGTAGAAAGTGACAAAATTTCGATTTTAATTTTTTTTTCTGAATTAGAAGAGGACTTTTTTTCTTTTTAGAATTTTTATTGATTTGAAAGTGAGGAAATTTCGGTTTTAATTTTTTTTTATTTGAAGGGGGACATTTTCTTCTAAAAATACATTAATAAAAAAAATGTTTATTTTCAAGATTTTTATTGAGTAAGAAGGGATGAAATTTTGTTTATTTATTTATTTTTTATGAATTGGAAGAGTCATTTTTTTATTTTTAGCACGTTTATTGAGTAGTAAAGAAGTTTTTTTTCTTAATTAGAAGAGGAAATTTTCTTATTTTTCAGATTTTTATCCGGTTGGAACGGATAAAATTTTGGTTTTCTTTTCTGCATTGAAAAAGGGAATTTTTTTATTTTTAACAGTTTTATCGAGTTGGAAGAGAAGAAAGGGAGATTTTTTGGGTTTTAAGATTTTTATCGGGTTTGAGTGGAAGACAATTTTGATTTTAATTTTTTCTCTGAATTGGAGAAGGGAATTTTTTTATTTTTTTCATTTTTACCTAGTTGGAAAGGAGGGAATTTAGGTTTTCAATATTTCTCTAATTGGAAAAGGCCCTTTTTTTATTAGTAACATTTTTATTGAGTTGGAAGGGAGGAAATTTGGTTTTTATGTTTTTCGGAATTGGAAGAGGCAATTTTATTATTTTACATTTTTATTGAGTTGGATGGGATGAAAAATACGGTTTTTGGAAGAGATTTTTATCGAGTTGGAAGGGAGGAAATTTAAGTTTTCAATTTTTTTCTGCATTAGAAAAGGGAACTTTTGTATTTTTAACACTTTTATCTAGTTGGAAGGGAGGGCATTTAGGTTTTTAATTTTTTCTTATTTAGAAGAGATCCCTTTTTCATTTTTAAGATTTTCATAGAGTTGCAAGCGACGAAATTTTAGTTAATTATTTTATATCTGAATTGGAAGAGGGACACTTTTTTTGTTTTTAGGATTTTTATTGAGTTGGAAGGGAGGAAATTTAAGTTTACAACTATTTTCTGAATTGGAAAAGGAAATTTGTCTTATTTTAAACATTTTTATCGAGCTGGAGGAGAGTAAAATTAAGTTTTCAATTTTTTCCCCAATTGGAAGAGACCCTTTTTTATTTTTAATAATTTTGTTGAGTTCGAAGGAAGGAAATTTCGGTTTTCAATATTCTCTGAATTGGAAAAGGGAATTTATTTTTAATATTTTTTGAGAGATTCGAGGGACTAAAATTTAGTTAATTATTTTATTTCTGAATTGGAAGAGGGACATTTTTTGTTTTTAAGATTTTTATCGAGTTGGAAGGGAGAACATTTTGGTTTTAATTTTTCCATTAGAAAAGGGAATTTTTTATTTTAAAAATTTTTATCGAGTTGGAAGGGAGGAAATTGAGGTTTTCTACTTCTAATTTTTTTACCATTGTCTGGAAAGATTCAGATCGTTTTGCCCTTTTATGATAAATAATATATTCTCTCTGCTTTTTCCACATTTTTTGAAAATTATTTCACACGTTTAAGCGGCAGTATTAATAATTAATAATAATTAAAAATTAGGCTTTCCATATTTTAATCTAGAAGCCCTAAATTCGAAAAATTGACAGCAAAATAGGTTCGTAAAATATACGCAATATTGGAGGCGTCATCAGAGATAACGTTGGATCAACAAAAATAGTTTTATTAAAAACTATTGTCATAGCATGACAAGACATTTGTACCCAAGGATTTTGGATTCGATGTCATAGTATAATATATGTCATGCCATTGAACAAACTGTGTCATATAACATATGCCCACAGTTTGAACAAATATTTCAGCAAAACAGATTTTTGTTGATACAACCGTATCTCTGCCAAGGCTTCAATTTCAAATTGAAATGACCGGCAATTTTTAAAATTTTGTAGAAGAAAAATCTATGAAAACACTTTAAATATCATACATTTCGTATAATATGATATAATACAATTTAAAATAAACTTTCTATATTTTTTCTTTTCCGGGATATTATTTACAAATTTAAAATAAGTTTGATTTTAACTTGTTTTTAGTGTTTAACTCAATTTTTAACTTTTTCAATTATATCATTCCGTTTACTTAAACAATTAAAAATGAAAAGTGTTTAAAATTGAAAAATGTTGATCAAATTAGTTTTTAGTTGAGCAACAGTTAATATAAATTAATTAAAAGATTACAGAATTGACAGATTTTAAATTTAAAAATTGAACTGTTTCAAATTTGAAAGCCTTAATAGTTGAAGAAATATAAATTTCGGATTGAAACTTTCTAAACTATTTTAAATTTCAAAATAACTTTACATAATAGATGCATAATTAAACGCTCTTATTAAATTTCAAATTCTATTCAAAACATTGTTTCAGTTTAAAATATTCAATTCTTTACTCATTTAGTTTGAAATTTTTTAGTTAAAAAAAATAACAATTTTTGTACTATTTAGCAATATTTGATTGCTTATTTAAAATGTGTAATTATAAATCAAATATTCAAAACTTTAATTTTAAAATTCTTTAAATTTTCATTGGCCTAAATTTAAACTCTTAAGGTAACAATTTCATTTGTTCAGAGAGTAATTTTTTCATTTTTAGCATTTATACCAAGTAGTAAGGACGGAAATTTTTATTTTAAATTTTTTCTGAAATTGAAGAAAGACATTTTCTTCTTTTTAAGATTTTTATCAGGTTGGAAGGGATGACATTTTAATTTTACTTTTTTCCTGAATTGGAAAAGGAATCTTTTTTTATTTTTAAGATTTTTATCGAGTTGGAAGGGAGAAAATTTCGGTTTTCAATTTTCTTTTGAATTGGAAAGAGGCTTTTTCTTGTTTTTAAGATTTTATCGAGTTGGAAGGGAAGGATTTTTGGTTTTCAATTTTTCTGAATCGGAAAAGACCTTTTTTTTTACATTTTTATTGAGTACACGAGGGGGAAATTAGGTATTTTTAGCATTCAGATAAAAGGGGGTAACTTTTTATTTTCAATTTTTTACTGAATTGGAAGAGGAACTTGTTCTATTTTTAACATTTTTATTAGTGTCTTGAAAGGAAGGATTAGTTTTAATTTAGGGCATTGAAAATGATAGCGTGTATTTTTATTTTTAATCGCAAAATTTTTCAGTTTTAAAGTTCGAATTTTTTAATTTCAATGAACCTGAAAAATGTCTGAGAACCACAAAATGACCAGGATTTTTCTTCTCGATTAAAAAGGAATCACTTTTATTCAATTTTTTGTAAAAGTAAATAAGTTTTAAAAATATTCACTTTCATTTTTGTGTTACTATATCTTCTATGAAATAACAAATTTCTTAATGAATGGTCATATGTTCCATTTAAAATACTGTTTAAGAATAAAATTAATTTGATTTTTGTTTTTGAAAATTTAGGGAAGAATCGAAAATGGATTAATATTTGCAGAGCTAATATTTCCGGTTTACACTGTTGCCTATTATTTTTTCAAAATATATAAATTTAGAATAATAATTTTAAGGATGTGCTGGAAGTTTTGGACTTTGAAGAGAACGAAATTTTTACTCATTTTGATTGGAATCAAATTAATATTTAATTTGACGACGAAAATAATTAACGTCGGTATATCTACGAATGTACGAAACCTGCAATTAATTTCGTCTCATTGCCGGTTACTGTATAAACATATTTTCTAAATTTAGAATTTATCGTCGTCATTATTTGCGTTTCCTTAATTACAAGTATAAAGACTGCCAAGTATTAATTTTTTCTTTATTTAAAATGAGTATTTCAGCTTAATCGATAAATCAGAATGCATTTATTTGAAAACTTTAATTTGTTAATGGAAAAATATGGTTTCTTTTTTAAACAACAAAATATACGAACAATAAATGATATAATTATTACATTTAATAATTACAGGGTGTCTAGTTACCTGAAAAACGTGGAAAGCCTGAAATCGTCAGGGAATTTTTGTATACCTAGCAAAACCTGGAAATATCGGGAAATTTTTTCGACAACGTGTTTAATTTTTTTTTAAATTTATAATATGCAATTAAATAACGTTTCATCATTTGCAAAAGTAGCTTTATCTTACTGGATTTAACTATTTTTTTGAAAATTCGTTTTATTTTTGGATGGAAATTAATTATTTTAAATGGAAATTTAAATATTTTATTTTTTGTTGAAAATTCTTTCTTTTTGGTAAAAAATTAATCTTCGTGATTGAAAATTGATTGTTTTGATTAAAAATTTAACAGTTTGTTAAAAAAATTTTCTCTCTAGTAACTGAAAAATCATTCGTAGTTGATAATTCGTTTTTTTGTTGTTGAATTCAACGGTTTTTGACTTAGAATTAAGACATTTTTTGATTGAAATATCAACTATTACATTTTTCGTTTTCAACTACTATTTTCAACTACTATTTTATTAAAAATTTAATTTTTTTTTTAATTAGTTTTTTTTTGTTGTTGAAAATTAATGTATGTTCTTTTTTACCGAAAATTGGACAATTACAATTGAAACTTGAACTATTTTGTTAAAAATTGTTTTTTGTTGTTGTTGAAAACCCGATTTTTTTTGTTGGACATTAACTTTTTTAACTGGCAATTTAACTATTCAACTTTTCGTTGGAAAATGGTATTTTTGGTAGAAAATTAATCTTCTTGTTTGAAAATGAACCTTTTTGGATAAAAATTTAACTATTTTGTTAAAAAAAATTTCTTTGTTGATAATTAATTATTTTCACTGAAAATTCAACTATTACATTTTTGGTTGAAAACTGATCTTTTTAGTTTTTAATTTAAATATTTGGTTTAATAATTGGCCCTTTTTTGTTGAAAAATCGTCTTTTTTGGTAAAAAATTAATATTCTTGTTTGAAAATTCACCTTTTTGGTTAAAAGTTCAATTATTCTAGTTCAAGTTTAATCATGTTAGTTGAAAATTCACGGTTTTAGTTGAACATTAAACTACTTTGTTGAAAGATAAATTTTTTTGTTGAAAAAAACCCATTCCAGTTGAAGATTCATTATTTTAGTCGAAAATTCATCACTTTGGTTGCAAATTTAACTTTTAAAAAAAATCATTTTTCTTAGTTTATTTTTGTTAAATTTTGTTAAACTGAAAATTTAACTATTCCTCTTTTAATTACAAAGTGGTCTTTTGAGTTAAAAATTCAACTATTTCAGTCAAAGATTCATAATTTTAGTTGAAAATTCAAATATTTGGTTGAAAATTCACATTTTTCTTTAAAAGTGTACCTTTTTGGTTGAAAATTCAACTATTCCAGTTGAAGCTAAATCATTTAAGTTGGAAATCTATGATTTTCGTTGAAAATTAAATTACTTGGTTGAAAGTTAGAATCTTTTGTTAAAAATTCATCTTTTTGGTTGAAAATTAATTTTTTTAGTTCAATTTATTTATTTTCTTGAAAAGTCGTCTTTTTCGGTAGGAAATTACTCTTCTTGTTTGAAAATCCACCTTTTTCTTTAAAAATTCACCTTTTTGGTTAAAAATTCAACTAATCCAGCTAAGGACTAATAATTTTAGTTGAAAATTAAACTGCTTGGTTGAAAGAGAAACTCTTTTGTTACAAATTAATTTTTTTGTTTGAAAATAGAAACAACCATTTCAGTTAAAGCTTAAATATTTTGTTAACAATTCATGAGTTTTGTTGAAAATCAAATTACTTGGTTGAAAAATTAACTCTTTTGTTAAAAATTAATCTTTTTGATTGAAAATTCAACTACTACAGTTAAAGACTATTATTTTAGTTGAAAATTTATGATTTTCGTTGAAAATTAAACTACTTGGTTGAAAGAGAAACTCTTTTGTTTAAAATGTACCTTTTTGGTTAAAAATTTAACTATTCCAGTTAAAGATTAATCATTTTAGTTGAAAATTCATCTTTTTTCACTTTAAAATTCAATAACATGGTTGAAAAATCATGTATTTTGTTGAAAAATCGTCTTTTTTGTAGAAAATTCATCTTTTTGATTGAAGATTCCACTATTTGGTTAAAAAACAATCTATATTCTTGAAATTGCAATTTCTCCTCTAAAAGTGAAGAGTTTGAAGCGTTTTAAATCAAATTTAATATAATACCAACATTAATTTTACTTAAATATGCACTGAATTTGAATTATAGGATTTTATTTATTTCAAATCTTTCTAAATTAAAAATATTACTTCCTCAAATGAAAAACAGTTATTTAATTTTACATATTAATATTACAATGTTTACACATTCAGACATTTACACAGACTGAAAAAAAATTATAATAAACTCATGAAAATTTATACATACTTGAGTCTCTTCTTTAAAAAAATTATGACTGGAAAAATGTTGAGATACCTGAAAAAAACTGAAATTGTCAGGAAATTTTTTCCAGGGTTTTAGTAGACACCCCGAATTATATAAATATTTCTATTTTAGAAAAATAAATTGCAATAGTAATATTCATTAGCAGATGGTACTTTTTCTTAATGAATAAATTAATTTTCTTTTTCTACTACTGTTATTATCGATTCTTATCAATTAATTAATAAGAAATCTTTTCTGTTACAGTACTTTACTTTACTTAAAGTTTCTTCTGCTATGGGCCATGGTGATTTTAGCAGACTTCATTTTAGAATTCCGTTTTGAATTTTTGTGGCCGTTTTGGCTCCTACTTCGAAGTGTCTACGATTCTTTTAAGTATCAAGGCTTGGTAAGTAATCCCCATTACATTTCTTTTCCTTGACAGAAATACAATAAAATTATTCTACTTTATGTTTCTACATTAAAATATCCTTTTTTACAGGCCTTTTCCGTATTTTTTATTTGTATCGCACTCACATCAGACATGATTTGCTTCTTTTTCATCCCAGTACACTGGCTTTTCTTTGCTGCCAGTACATACGTTTGGGTGCAGTATGTTTGGCACACAGGTGCGTAATAATTATGCAAAGAATGACAATTTTATGAAAATGGGAAGTTTCTATTTACCAAAATTGACACGATTAAAAACATTTGTTACAGACAAAGGCGTTTGCCTGCCAACTGTGATGCTATGGCTGCTGTTTCTTTATATAGAGGCAGCAGTTCGATTAAGAGACCTACGACATATGCCATTTCATTTAGATCTCTGTAGGCCATTTGCTGCTCATTGGTAAGTCCAATTTTCATTATTAGTGTCCTTGAAAACCTGGAAAAGTCCTGGAATTCGTTTTTACCTGGAAGAAACCTGGAATTATCCTTGAATTTTGCTCATGGTTCTGGAATTTTGGTTCTTTTAAAGAAAAAATAGTTTTTTTTTACTTTTTCTCTGCTGGACGAAAAAAAGTTTACCCTTTTGACAAGAAACTGTTTATTTTATCACGGTGAAAATCGCGAAACTGCAATCAAAATGGTATTTGAATATTAATGGTTAGAGCAAGTAAAAAATTGTTCGGGGCAAAGTTAGAGAATTTTGAAAATGATGTTTGGGAGTAGTAATTATTTTAGTTAGTAATTTATTTGCCTTGTATTTTTATTTCTTTTCTTACAGTTGCTTCATCCTGATGACTGTAATTGTAGTGAAGAATTTTATTATTTGGTTGTAAATTCAACCATTTTTATGAAAAAGTCATACTTTTTATTTGAAATATCTACTATTACATTATTCGTTGAGAATTCCTATTTTTTGGTCGAAAATTCATCTTTTTGGTTGAAAAATAATTTTCAAACTAAAAACGTAACTATTTTTGGCTGAAAATTGATATTTTTTAAATGTAAAATTCAATCACTTTGTTAAAAATTTATTTTGTTGAGGGTTGATCTCTTTGATTGAAAATTCAAATATTTTGCGGAAGATTCTTTTTTTCATTTAAAATTAAATTGTTAATCTAAAAATGTAACTTTTCCATTTTTTTTGTGCTCAAATTTAATCTTTTTTTTTATGTCAAAAATTTGTCTTTATTGGTAGAAAACTAATCCTGTTGGTGGAAACTTTCTCTCTTTTGATTAAAACTGCAATTTTTTGGTTCAAAATGAACTTTTTTCTTGAAAATTAATATTTTCTTGTTGAAAATGCTGTTTTTTGGCTTGAATGTTCAAGCAATTTCTTTGACATTATTTCCTGTCTTGGCTGAAAAATCTTTATTTGTTGAAAATTCGTCTTTTTGATTAGAAAATTCATCTCTTTGGTTGAAAATATAATTATTTGGTTAAAAATTTTCTTTTTGGGTTGAAAATTAAACTATTTTGGTAAAAAATTAAACTCTTGGGCTGAAAAATTAATTATTCAACTACTTGGTTAAAAGTTGAAATAATGTATTTCAAATTAATTTTTATGTGCTGAAGAATTATCATTTATTTAAAAATTAATCTATCTGGTTGAAAATATAATTATTTTGTTACACATTTTTGTTGTTGTTGAAAATTCAACTGTTTTTGTTGAATTTTCAACTATTTGTTGGAAAAGTCATGTTTTTTTTTTTTTAATATTCGTCTATTTGGTTCGAAAATTAACCTTGTTTGTTGAAAATTCATCATTTAGGTGAAGAATTCAAATTTTTCTTTTAAATTCGTATTTTCTAGTTGAATTATTCTTCCCTGATTGAAGGTTAACTTTCTTGTTATAAATTTTACTATTCCGGCTGAAAAGTCAACTGTTTTTTAAAACATTTCACGTTTTAACTTGAAAACTTAATTATTTTGTTGAAAATTCGTCTATTTGGGTAGAAAATTAATCTTGTTTGATGAAAATTCATTTATTTAGTTGAGGATTTAAATATTTAGTTAAAAATTCGTATTTTTTAGTTGAACTTAACCGTTTGAAAATTAGTTTTTTGTTGAAAATTAGTTTGTTTACAGAAAAATTTAACGATTCCATTTTGGGTTGAAAATCTACATTTTTAAGTTAAAAATTTAACAATGTCGTGCAAAATTCATTCTTGATTGAAAAATAATTTTCTTGTTATAAAATCTACTTTTTCGGCTGAAAAGTCAACTGTTTTTTAGAATATTTCACGTTTTAACTTGAAAACTTAAATATTTTCTTGAAAATTCATCTATTTAGTTAAGGATTCAAATATTTTGTTAAAAATTCGTATTTCGTCGTTGAATTTAACTGGTTGATAATTCGTTTTTATTTTAGTTTTAGTTTTGTTTCTATTTTCAATTATTTGTCTATAAATTGGTGTATTTTGTTGTAAATTTGTCTTTTTTGGTAGAAAATTAATTTTCTTTGTTGAAAATTCGTCGTTTTGGTTCAGAATTCATCTTCGTAGGTTAAAAGTTAAACTAATTTGTTAAAGGTTAAAAATTTAACTATTTTATTGAAAATTCGATTTTTTTTTGTTATTGTATATTCACTTCTTTTTTCTTAGAAAATTTATTCTCTTCATTAAAAATTCAATTACATACTTGGTCGGAATCTAAAAAACTTTAATAAAAAATCATCTTGTTGGCAGAAAATTAAACTATTTTGTTGAAAAAACTTTATTTTTGTGTGAAAATTAATTTTTTAATTGAAAATTCAACTATTCCATTTCAGGTTGAAAATGGATCGTTTTTAGTCGAAAATTCAACTATTAAATTTTTCATTAAAAATTCACTTTCTTTGGTTTAAAATTCAACCTTTTGGTTGAACGTAGAGCTACTTTGTTAAAAACTTATTTTATCTGTTGAAATTTGAATTATTCTGTCAAAAATGATTTTTTTTTGCATTAAATTTTTTTTTTTGCATTCAGTGAATTTATCTTTTTTGGTAGAAATTTTGTCGTGAGTTAGGCTTTTTGGGACTTCATATCTTTTTTGCGATTTTTGAACGTTATAAACACCACGAAAAAAAAATGTTTCCCATGAATAAAAAATAATAACATGTTTCTATGATTCAAGCTAAAGAAATTTAAGGTTCGAATCAATCCAAAAAACATGTTTTAGTACATTTAAAACAAAATTTTAAAAAGGCAAATTTTTTTTTGAATTACTACAATTTTTACTTGTAAATTTCAAACAGAGAACAGAAGATATTTACCGATTAAAGAATTGGTTTCTTCACTTATTTTGGATGTCGACCCACAAATTGTTATCCCTTAGCTCAAACGATTCGATTAATTTCAGTATTTTCACTTCGCTTTACTGAAGAGAGTAGTTTTAAATTTACATTGAAAGTATCCAATTTTTAAAAATAAATTCTTTAATGGCAGAAATCATTCAGAAATCATTGAAATTTAAAAAAAAATATATAACATTTGTTATAAAAAGATTATTTTTTCTCTTCGACATGTAAAAATAAATGTTTAAGCTTTCCCCTATTTTCCCCCTTTTTCGTGAAAGAATTACCCAAGAAGATAAATTTTAAACCAAGGAAATGAATTTTGAACTAAAATGATGAATCTTCAAACAAAAATATGAATGTATAACCAAATAGTTAGTTGCATTTTCAACCCAAAAGATTAATTTTCTACCAAAAAAGACTCATTTTCAACAAAATTTATAAATTTTCATATAAAAAAAATGAATTTTTAGACAAGATTAGAATAGTTGAAATGGCAGAAAAATAAATATTCAACAACAAAAAAACGAATTTTCAAAATAATGTATATTTTTTCATAACAAAAAAATTAGTTTTTAACTAAATGATTCAATTTTAAACTAAAAAAGCTAAATTTACAAACCAAAAATATAATATTTCAATTTGCAGTTAGAAAAGTAAATTTAAAAAACGAGTTTTCAGCCAAATTAATTAATTTTCAACTAAAAATATAAATTTTCAGTCGAAAAGGGAATAGTTATATCTTCAGTTAAAGAAATTAATTTTCAACTAAAAAGAAACGAATTTTCAAACAAAGCAATTATTTTTCAATCGCTATGATGAATTTTCAAGAAAAAATAGGAAATTTGGTTCAAATAGTGGATTTTTCAATCCAAAAGATGAAATTTCTATCAACAAAAAGAAACGATTTTCCAACTAAACAGTTTTTTTTCAATGAAAGAAATTAATTCTTAACAAAAAATAGAATAGTTAAATTTTTTACAAGAGATATTTTTTTAACGAAAAAGATTACATTTCTATCAAAAAAAGTAAATTTTCCACAAAAAATGTAATAGTTAGAATGAATTTTCTACCAAAAACAAAGTAGGATAATTTTCAGTCAGAAGAATAAATTTCCAAACAAAAAACAAACGAATTTTTAACCAAAGAAATTAATTTTTAATCAAAAAGATGAACATTAATGTAATAAGAGTACTCCTTTATAATAAGAAAGACTGATTTTCAACAAATAGTTAAATATTCACCGAAAACAGTTAAATTTTCAACTAAAAATAAAATAGTTAATTTTTCAGTAAAAAATTACTTCCAATAAAATTAAAGTAAATTTTCAACGATATTGTATGATTTTCAACCAAGAAGATTAAATTTCTATCAGAAAAGATAAATTTTCGACAAAAATGGAAGTTATATTTAAAGTTAAAAAAATGAATTCTAAATTAGAAAAATCTAATTTTCAACCAAAAAGATCAATTTTCAAATTTTCAGCCAATAAGATGAATTTTTAAAGAAAATTCCAACCAAAATGATGAATTAGGAATTTTAAACCAGATATTTGAATTTTCAACTAGAAGATAAATTTTGAACCAAACATGTACGAGTTTTAACAAAATAGTTCCACTTACAACTAAGTAGTTGAATTTTCTACCAAAAAAGATGAATTCTCATCGAAAAACGAGATATATTATGTTTCAACCACAAAAAGGATTTCAATTTCCAACTAAAAATATAAATTTTCAAGCGAAAATTGAATAGTTATATCTTTAGTTAAAAAAATTAATTTTCAACTAAAAAGAAACGAATTTTCAACCAAAGAAATTATTTTTTTTTGATCACGATAATGATTTTTCAACCAAAAATATGAAATTTTGATCAAATAGTGGATTTTTCAATCCAAAAGATGAATTTTCTATCAACAGAAAAAAAAGAATTTTCAACTAAACAGATTTTTTTTAATGAAAGAAATTAATTCTTAACAAAAAATAGAATAGTTGAATTTTCTACTAAACATATAATTTTTGACGAAAAAGATTGCATTTCTATCAAAAAAGTAAATTTTCCACAAAAATGTAATAGTTAAAGTGAATTTTCAACTAAAATGAGGAATCTTCAACTAAAAAAAATTTAATTTTGAACAAAACATATGCATTTCAAACTAAAAAGATCAATTTTCTACCAAAAATAAAGTAGGATAATTTTCAGTCAGTAAAATAAATTTTCAAACTAAAAAAAAAACGTATTCTCAACCAAAGAAATTAATTTTCAACCAATAAGATTACATTTTTATTATAAAAGATAAATTTTCGCCAAAAAGTTGAAGTTATATTTCCATTTTAAAAAATGAATTCTAAATCAGAAAAAGTACGAAGTACATTTACAAAGTACATGAATTTTCAATCAAATATTTGAATTTTTAAAGGAATTTCCAACCAAAAGGATGAAATAGTCACCAAGAAGATTGAATATTTTTTCACGAAATTCGAGTTTTCAATGAAATACAGGAATTTTTAACCTGATATTTTAATTTTCAGCTTTTTGGTTGAAAATTGATCGTTTTTAGTTGAAAATTCAAATATTTAATTGAAAATTCATGTATTGTGTTGAAAATTCTTTTTTGACTGAATTCGACTGGTTTTGATTAAAAAGTAAAATCCTTCCTTGTTTAAATGTCAATTAATATATTTTTTCGTCAGAATTCATCTTTTTTGTAACGAAAATTTGTTTCTTTTTTGGTTGAAAATTAATTTTTTCAACTATAAATATAACTATTCCCGTTGAATATTCCATAATTTTAGTTAAAAATTAATATTTTTGTTAAAAATTCAATTATTCTAGTT
>CAKNXH010059334.1:0-18860 GCA_932178445.1 Andricus quercusramuli | reverse complement strand
TTCTCAAGCCAAAAACACTAATTTTCTAGAATACAGTTAAATTTTCAATCGAGAAATTTGAATTTTCAACAAAAAAGTTCATTTCAAAATAAGAAAGATGAATTTTCAACCAAAAAGTTGGATTTTCAATAAAAAAGTTCATTAAAAAAAAGTGATGAATTTTCAAGCCAAAAAAACTGATTTTCTAGAATACTGTTAAATTTTCAACCAAGTTGAATTTTCAACAAAACAGTTCATTTTCAAATAAGAAAGGTGAATTTCCAACCAAATAGTTGAATTTTCATTACAAAAAGATGAATTCTTCAGAAAATAATTAAATTTTCAATCAGAAAAGTTGAATTTTCAACAAAAAAGATCTTTTTCAAACAAAGGAGATACATTTTTAAGCCAGAAAGACTATTTTCTAAAATACATACATTTTTCCAAGTAGACAGATGAATTTTAAAGCAAATAGTTGAATTTTCATGAAAAAGCAATTCTTTAGAGAAGAATTGAATTTCCAACCAGAAAAGGTGAATTTTCAACAAAAAACTTCTTTTTCAAAAAAAAAGAGATAAAATTTTCAAACCAACAAGACTAATTTTCTAGAATACAGTTAAATTTTCAACCAAAAAAGTTGAAGCTTCAACAAAAAAGTTCATTTTCAACCAAAGAATTGAATTTTCATGAAAAAAGACGACTTCTTAAAAAAAACATTAAATTTTCATCCAGAAAAGTTGAATTTTCAACAAAAAGGTTCATTTTCAAATAAAAAAAGATAAATTTTCAACCAAAAAGTTTATTTTTCAACCAAATAGTTGATTTTTCTTACCAAAAAGACGAATTTTTCAGAAAGTACAATTTTCAACGAAAAAGTTGGATTTTCAATAAAAAAGTTCAGTAAAAAAAAAAGATGAATTTTCAAGACGAAAAAACTAATTTTCTAGAATACTGTTAAATTTTCAACCAAATAGTTTAATTTTCAGTACAAACAGATGACTTCTTCAGAAAATAATTAAATTTTCAATCAGAAAAGTTGAATTTTCAACAAAAAAGATCTTTTTCAAACAAAAGAGATAAATTTTTATGCCAAAAAGACAATTTTCTAAAATACATTCATTTTTCCAAGAAGATAGATCAATTTTACACCAAATAGTTGAATTTTTAGGAAAAAAACACTTCTTTAGAGAATAATTGAATTTTCAACCAGAAAAGGGGAATTTTCAACAGAAAACTTCTTTTTCAAAAAAAAGAGATAAATTTTCAAACCAACAAGACTAATTTTCTAGATTACAGTTAAATTTTCAACCAAAAAAGTTAAAGCTTCAACAAAAAAGTTCATTTTCAACCAAAGAGTTGAATTTTCATGAAAAAAGACGACTACTTAAAAAAAAACATTAAATTTTCATCCAGAAAAGTTGAATTTTCAACCAAAAAGTTCATTTTCAAATAAGAAAGGTGAATTTCTAACCAAAAAGTTTATTTTTCAACCAAATAGTTGATTTTTCTTACGAAAAAGACGAATTTTTCAGACAGTACAATTTTAAACGAAAAAGTTGGATTTTCAATAAAAAAGTTCAGTAAAAAAAAAAGAGATGAATTTTCAAGCCAAAAAAACTAATTTTCTAGAATACTGTTAAATTTTCAGCCAAGAAAGTTGAATTTTTAACCAAATAGGTGCATTTCTGTGACTTCTTCAAAAAACAATTACCTTTTTTAATCGGAAAATTTGAATTTTCAACAAAAAAGATCTTTTTCAAACAAAAGAGATAAATTTTCAAACCAAAAATACTAATTTGCTAGAATGCAGTTAAATTTTCAACCAAAAAAGTTTAATGTTCAACAAAAAAATTCATTTTCAAACAACAAAGATGAATTTTCAACCATAGAGTTTAATTTTCATGAAAAAAAGATGACTTCTTTAAAAAAAAAAACTAAATTTTCATCCTGAAAAGTTGAATTTTCAACAAAAAAGTTCATTAAAAAAAAAAAAAGAGATGAATTCTCAAGCCAAAAACACTAATTTTCTAGAATACAGTTAAATTTTCAGCCAAGAAAGTTCTATTTTTAACCAAATAGTTTCATTGTTGTGACTTCTTCAAAAAACAATTAAACTTTCAATCAGAAAAGTTGAATTTTAAACAAAAAAGATCTTTTTCAAACAAAAGAGATACATTCTCAAACCAAAAAGACTAATTTGCTAGAATACAGTTAAATTTTCAACCAAAAAAGTTTAATGTTCAACAAAAAAGTTCATTTTCAAACGAGAAAGTTGAATTTTCAACCAAAGAGTTTAATTTTCATAGAAAAAGACGACTTCTTAACAAAAAAACATTAAATTTTCATCCAGAAAAATTGAATTTTCAACAAAAAAGTTCATTAAAAAAAAGAGATGAATTCGCAAGCCAAAAAGACTAATTTTCTAGAATACAGTTAAATTTTCAATCAAGAAATTTGAATTTTCAACAAAAAAGTTCATTTCAAAATAAGAAAGATGAATTTCTAACCAAAAAGTTTATTTTTCAACCAAATAGTTGATTTTTTTATATCAAAAAGACAAATTCTTCAGAGACGGTAAAATTTTCAACCAAAGAGTTGAATTTTCATGAAAAAAACGACTTCTTTAAAAAGAAAAACATTAAATTTTCATCCAGAAAAGTTGAATTTTCAACAAGAAGGTTCAGTTTCAAACAAAAAAGATGAATTTTCAACCAAATAGTTAATTTTTCATACCAAAAAGACTAATTTTTCAGAGACAGTAACATTTTAAACCAGAAAGTTGGATTTTCAATAAAAAAGTTAATTAAAAAAAAGAGATGAATTTTCTAGCCAAAAAGACTAATTTTCTAGAATACAGTTAAATTTTCAACCAGGAAAGTTGAATTTTCAATCAAAAAGTTCATCTTCAAATAAGAAAGGAGAATTTTTAACTAAATAGTTCAATTTTTTATGACAATAACGACTTATTTAGAAAACAATTGATTTTTCAATAAGAAAATTTGAATTAAAAAAAAAAATCTTTTTCATACAAAAGAGATAAATTTTCAAGCCAAACAGACTAATTTTCTAGTATACAGTTAAATTTTAAATTTTTAACCAGAAGAGTGGAATTTTCAACAAAAAAGTTAATTTTCAAACAAGAAAGATGAATTTCTACTAAAATAGAAAAATTTTTTTAAATCAAAAATACAAATATTAAAAACAAAAAAAATAGTTGAATTTTTATCCAAAAAATATTTAAATTAAATTTTCAATCAAAAAGTTAATTGAAAAAAAGAGATAAATTTTCAAGCCAAACAGACTAATTTTCTAGTATACAATTAAATTTTAAATGTTTAACCAGAAGAGTGGAATTTTCAACAAAAAAGTTAATTTTCAAACAAGAAAGATGAATTTCTACTAAAATAGATAATTTTTTAAATCAAAAATACAAATATTAAAAACAAAAAAATAGTTAAATTTTTATCCAAAAAATATTTAAATTAAATTTTCAACAAAAAAGTTCTTTTTAAAATAAGAAAGGTGAATTTTTAAGTAAATAGTTGAATTTTTATGACAATAACGACTTCTTTAGAAAACAATTGAATTTTCAATCAAAAGAGTCGAATTTTCAACAAAAAAGTTAATTTTCAAACAAGAAATATGAATTTCTACTAAAACAGATGATTTTTTAAATCAAAAAGAGAAATATTTTTTTAAAAATAGTTGAATTTTTATCCAAAAAATATTTTAATTTATTTTTTAACATAAAATGTGAAATTTTCATTTTTTTTTTTGAAATTTGAAATTTCATTTAAAAAAATTTTCATTTATTTTTTTTCATTTTATTTTATTTATCGTATCATTTTTGGAAGGTAAATTTTCTACGAAATAGTTGAATTTTCAACAGAACAGTAGATTTTTGGAACAAAAAGGATGACTTTTTAACAACATTATTCAATTTTCAAACAAACAGTTGCATTCAAATCCAAGAAAGATGAAATTTCTACTAAAGCAGATGAATTTTTAAAGAAAAAAGACAAATTTTCAACAAAATAGTTGGATTTTCTTCCAAAAAAGATTTCAATTGATTTTTCAACACCAAAACATGAATTTTTCTCAAGAGGTAAATTTTCTACGAAATAATAGAATTTTCAAGTAAAAAATTGACTTTTTATAGAAATTTTTTAGTTTTCAAACAAATAATAAAATTTATAATTGTAAAAAATGAAACATAAATACAAGGCAAATAAATTACTCACGAGAATGTTATATCAGGGTTACCGCAAAACTTAGAAAATTTTAGAAATTGAGTCAGGATATCGATTTTAATGACTGCCTTCTTACTTTCATTAATTTATTCCTTCCTTGATTCAATTCATTTTAATTTATTCCGACTTAACACTCTTTCCCCTATTCCCCTCTTTTTCTTGGTTTCAAGAAATTTCTCGTTTTTTCGTTTTTTTCGCTCAAATGCGAACTTCTTTTTCATTGAAAATTATACTATTATATTTTTGGTACAGAACTCATCTCTTAGGGTTTAAAATTTAATTTTTTTATTGAAAATTCTATTATTTTGTGAAAAAATCATCTGTTTTGGTAGAAAATTCGTCCTTATAGATTGAATTAATTCTTTTTAGTTGAAAATTCATGCATTTTGTTGAAAATTCGACTTTTTTGGTAGAAAATTAATCTTCTCGGTTGAAAATTCACAATTTGGGTAGAGAATTCCACTCTTATATTATAATATTGAAGTATTTGGTTGTAAATTAACTTTTTTTGTTGAATTATCATATTTTTTTGTTCAAAAATTCAACTATTTGGTTCAAAATTAATCTATTTTCTTTAAAATTAACTTTTTTATTGAAAAATCATATTTTCGGATTAAAAATTCAACTGTTTTTTCGAACAAAAATTTGTTAAGGTCTGAAATTTATTTACTTTAGTTGCAAATTCACATTTTTGATTGAAAATTCCACTATTTGGTTAAAAATTAAGTTTTTTGTTGAAAATTCATATTTTAGGGTTGAAAATTCAACTGTTTTGTAGAAAATTCGTCTTTTTGTCTTGAAATTTCAAGAATGTGATTGAAAATTCAACTATTTTTTTGATAATTAACTTTTTGCTTGAAAATTCATATTTTTGGGTTGAACGTTTAATTGTTTTGGAGAAAATTCGTCTTTTTGGTTTAAAAACTCATCTCTTTTGGTAGAAATATCAAGTATTACAATTTTTGTTGAGAATTTATCTGTTTTTGTTGAAATTTGAACTGATTTGTTGAAAATTCGTATTTTTTTGTTGAAAATTAATTTCTTTTGGTTGAAAATTCTTTTTTTGGGTTGAAAATTCCACTATTTTAGTAGAATATTCATCTATTTAGTTGCAAATTCGTCTTTTTGGCTTCAAATTTAATTTCTTGGTTGAAAATTAATGTTTTGTTGAAAATTCCACTGTTTTGTAGAAAATTGGTCTTTGGCTTGAAAATTCAACAATTTGTCGGATTTTATTTTCTTTTTTGACTAAAAATTCGTTTTTAATTGATAAATCAACTTTTCGACTAACAATATTGTTTTTTTTTTGTTGAAAATGAATTTAATTGTTGAAAATTGAACTTTTTTGTAGAAAATTTATCTTTATGGCTAGAAATTTCAACAATTTCGTAGAATTTTTGTTCTTTCTTGACTGGAAAATCTTTTTTGGTTGATGATTCAATTTTCCAGTTAAAAATTATTTTTTTTTTTGGTTTTGAGCATTCATTATCGTAGATTGAAAATTTAACTATTTGGTTGAATATTCAACTTTTTTCTTAAAAATTCAACGTTTTAAACAAAAAAATCGTCTCTTTGGCTTGAAAATTCAACAGCTTGGTTAAATGTTCAACTTTCTTCTTGAAAATTTTTTCCTAAGTGTTGAAAATTCAACAGTTTGGAGGATTCTTTTCCTTTCATGACTAAAAATTCTTTCTCAGTTGAAAATTCAACTTTTCGGTTAAAAATTAATTTTTTGTGTGGAAAATGAATTTTACTGTTGAAAATTCAGCTGTTCTGTAGAAATTTCGTCTTTCGCTTGAAAATTAAACGATTTGGCGGATTTTAATTCCTTTCTTGACAAAATTTTGTTTGTTAAAAATTAATTTTATCATTGAAAATTCAATTGTTTTGTAGAAAATTCATCTTTTTGGCTAGAAATTTCAACAGAATGGTAGAATTTGTTTTCTTTCTTGACTAGAAATTCTTTCTTGGTTGGAAATTCAACTGTTTGTTAAAAATTCAATTTTCTTTTGAAAATTAATATTTTTGGGTTGAAAATTCACCTGTTTTATAGAAAATTCAACTATTCGGTTGAAAATAATTTTTTGGTTGTAAATTCAACCGTTTTGTAGAAAATTCGCCTTTTTGAGTTGAAAATCCTTTCTTGGTTGAAAATGATTTTTTTTTGTTAAATTCGTCTTTTCGGGGTCAAAAGTAATGAATTTTCTAAAACATTCTCTTCTTAGCTGGAAAACTTAACTTTTTTTGTTGAAAATTTGTTTTTCGGGTTGAAAATTCAATTCTTTTATTGAAAATGTAATATATTTCGACTTCTAATCGTAACTACAGTATTATTTTTTATATTTATTCTACTATTCCTCTATTTTCGTAAAAAAATCGTCTTATTTGCCCTGTTTTGAAAGCTGATGACGTTAATTAAATTTTTTAGGTTACTAATTTGTCGCAAGCTCGAGGCAGACGTAAAACGTTTGAAGTCGGACTTACAGTCTAGCAGACAAGTGGAGCAGGAGCTGCGGTCGCAAATTAATACGTTGATGAGCGGCGAAAGACAAGCCAAAAGTGATCTTCAACAACTGCAGCATGACAATGACCAGTTGCAGAGCAAGTAAGTTAATTTTAATTACTTGGTGGCACAATTTTATCTTTTAAATGTAATTACAGACCTCAAACTCTTTCTCCTATTCTCCGCTTTGCCCCTTTTTAAAAGAATTCCTCTTTTTTCCCCTATTTTCAAGAAAGTTCCCATTTTTCTCGTGTTTTGCCTAAATGCAAGCTGAATTAATAGAATCCAAAAAGAAAATCCAACTATTTTTGCTTGAAAGTTCATTCTTTTGGATTGACAGAGTTACTATTATTTTTTTTTGGTTCAGAATTTATCTCTTTTGGTTAAAAATTTAATATTGGATGAAAATTTAATAATTTTGTCGAACATTTGTCTTTTTGGATATAAAATTCGTCCTTATGGGCTGAAAATTCATCTCCGGGTAGTAAAGTAATCTTATTTCGCGGAAAATTGATTATTTTAAATTGTGAAGTCTACTAGTATAATTTTGGTTGAGAATGCATCTCTTTTTGATGACAATTTTATTATTTTGTTGAAAAATCAACTGTTTTGTTGAAAAGTCATCTTTTTGGCCGAAAATGCAACTGTTTTGTAGAATATTCTATTTTTTAAATTAAAAATTCCTCCTTATGGATTGAAAATTCTTTTTCTGATAGAAAAGTAATATTTTTCGTAGAAAACTAATATTTTTTATTTGAAGATTAATTCTTTTTAATTGAAAAGTCTATTATTATTTTTTAATTCAGAATTCATCTCGTTTGGTTAAAAATTCTATTATTTGGTTGAAAATTTAATTGTATTATTGAAAATACAACTATTTGGTTAACAATTGAGCTGATGGGTTAAAAATTCAACTATTTTATGAGAAAACTATCTTTTTTATGGAAAATGCATATTTTTTTGGTAGAAAATTCAACTATTTGGTTCAAAATTTATCTATTTTGTTCGGAAATAACTTTTTTTTTGTTTTAAATGAATATTTTCGGTTCGAAAATTCAACTTTTCTTTAAATTTCTGTTGGGGTTAAATATTTATTTATTCAAGTTAAAAATTCATCTTCTTAGTTTAAAATTGAACTATTTGGTTCAAAGGGCATCTTCTTTGTTTAAAATAAACTTTTTTTTTAACATACATATTTTCGAATTGGAAATTCAACTGTTTTGTACAAAATTCATCTTTTTAGTTGGAAATTCAACTACTTAGTTCAAAATTCATCTATTTTGATGAAAATTAACTACTTTTTTTTTTAAATAAATATTTTCGAGTTGAAAATTCAATTGTTTTGTAAAAACTTCGTCTTCTTGATTCAAAGATTCATTTTTTTGGGTTAAAAATGAATCTTTTTCGGTTTATAATTCTACTTATCTGTTGGAAATTCGACCTTTTTTGTTGATTTCAACCGTTTTTGATTTAAAATCAAAATCTTTTTTAGTTGAAATATCACGGATTACATTTTTTGTTGAGAGTTTATCTTTTTTAGTTGAAAGTTTGATTGAGAATTCATCTCTTTAGTTGAAAATTGATTTTTTTTTCTTTAAAAAATTAACTATTTGGTTGAAAATTGGTCTTTTTGTTTGAAAAATTCAACGTTTGTTTCAAAATTAACATTTTTTTTTGAAAATCCATATTCTCGGGTTAAAAATTCAATTTCTGTTTGGAAAATTCATTTCTTTCGGTAAAAAATAATTTGTTTGTTTGTTAAAAATGCTACTTTTTGACTGAAAATTAATCTTTTTTGGTTGATGATTCAACTATTTTGTTGAAAATTCGTTTTTCTTGCTTGAAATATCAAGTATTGCATTTTTTATTGAAAATTTATCTTTTTTGTTCGAAAGGTCAACTACTTTGTTAAAATTAATTGTTTTGATTGAAGATTCAGCATTTTATTTTAAAATTGATCTCTTTAGTGGAAATTTAATCCTCTTTAGTTGGAAAATCAACTATTGGGTTGAAAATTCATGCATTTTGTTAACAATTCGTCTTTTTTGTTGGAAAATTAATCTTGTTTGTAAATTCTTCTTTTTGGCTTGAAACTACAACTATTTGGTTAAAAATTTCTCTGTTGAAAATTCGGATTTTCGGGTTAAAAATTAATTTCTTTATAGAGAATTCATCTCTTGGGAAAAACGTAATCTTTTTTTGTTAAAAATGTAAGTTTTTCTTGAAAATTAATCTTTTTTAGTTGATATTCAACTTTTTTGGATTTAAAATTAAAATCTTTCAGTTGCAAGTTGAACTTCTTTGTTAATTTTTTTTTGCTGAAGATTCAAAATTTTAATTGAAGTTATTTGAAAATTCGTCTTGAAAATTCAACAATTTGGTGCGAAATTCAAATATTTGGTTAAAAATACACTTTTCTGCTGAAAATTCATATTTTCGGTTTTAAAATTGAATTATTTTGCAGAAGATTAATCTCTCTTGGTAGAAATTTCATCTTTTGTGATTT
The DNA here is from genome assembly GCA_932178445.1 of Andricus quercusramuli. Classification (NCBI taxonomy): domain Eukaryota; kingdom Metazoa; phylum Arthropoda; class Insecta; order Hymenoptera; family Cynipidae; genus Andricus; species Andricus quercusramuli. The sequence continues at coordinate 9,622 of CAKNXH010059334.1, read as the reverse complement.
AAAATGCATCTGTGGTTAAAAATAACCTTTTTTGTTAAAAATTTTTATTTTCGGTTTCAAAATTCTATTTTTCGATAGTTTAAAATCAAGTTTTACATTTTTTGTCGAGAATTACCTTTTTTTTCTGAAATTTGAAAATTCTTATTTTTTTGTTACAAACTAATTTCTTTAACTGAAAATTTAACTATTCCATTTTTTATTGTAAATTAATATTGATATTTTATAGTTGAAAATTCGACTATTTGGTTTAAAATCAACTTCTTTGTCGAAAATACAGTTTTCGGGTTAAAAATTCAAATTCTTTGTAGAGAATTCATCTTTTGGAACAAACGTAATCTTTTTTTGTTAAAAATGTAAGTTTTTGTTGAAAATTAATCTTTTTTTGGTGATCATTCAACTGTTTTGGATTAAAAATTAAAATCTTTAAGTTGAAAGTTGAACTACTTTGTTAAAAATTAATTCTTCTTGGTTGAAGATTCATAATTTTAATTGAAAATTCATCTCTTTAGTTGAAAATTGACCTTTATTGGTTGAAAATTCATATATTTTGGTAGAAAATTAATCTAGTTATTTGAAAATTCGTCTTGAACATTCAACAATTTGGTGCGAAATTCAATTATTTGGTTAAAAATACACTTTTTTGTTGAAAATTCATATTTTCGGTTTTAAAATTGACTAATTTTACAGAAAATTCTTCTCTTTTGGTGGAAATGTCTGTTTTCTGGGTTAAAATGTAACTGTGGTTAAAAATAAACTTTTTTATTAAAAATTTTTATTTTCGGTTTCAAAATTCTATTTTTCGATAGAAATTTTTCTTTATTGAATGTTCAACTATTCTGTTTAACATTCTTTTTTTAGGGTTGAAAAATCAACTATTTTGGTAAATGATTTAACTACTTCGTTGAAAATTAACTTTTTGGTTGAAATCAACAGTTTTTGATTAAAAATTAAAATTTTTTGGTCGAAGTATCAAGTATTACATTTTTTGTTGATAATTTATCTTTTTTTTTCCTGAAATTTTAACTGATTTGTGAAAAATTCTTATTGTTTGTTGCAAACTAATTTTTTTAACTGAAAATTTAACTATTCCATTTTTTATTGTAAATTAATTCATTTTGGTCGAAAATTAATGTATTTTGTTGAAGATGCCTTTTTTGGGTTGGTAATTCCACTATTTTAGTAGAACATTTAATTATTTGGTTGCAAATTTATATTATAAATTTATATTCATATTTTCGGATTCGATTTTTGGTTGAATATTGATCTTTCATAGTTGAAAATTCATCTTTTTCATGGTAAATTCAACTATTTGGTTAAAGAATCATCTATTTAAAAAAATGCAATATATTTCGACTTGGAAACTTAGGAATTTAAAGCGTTTTAAATATAAATCAATACGGTACCTACATTAATTTATTTAAAAAAATATATTCCCCTATTTTCTTGAAAAATCACCCTAATTTCCACGTTTGGAGAGCGTTTTTGGCCGTAAAGTCTATAATTGTAGTAGAAGTTTAAATTAATTTTTCCAATTTTCCAGGTTGCATGGATTAGTATCGGCTCGTCAAATGGACAGACAGACACTGTCGACATTAGAAAAACGAGTCGCGGATGAGCGAAGACAACGGAATTCTTGCGAGGTTTCCCTGGCTTCGGAGAGAAGAGCTCGTCGAGCTGCTGAGGAAGCTCGATCCGCACTTCCACCGCCACCACCTCCACTAATTCGACAGGAATGTACTGACGCCTGCAAAACTCGCAGAGCTCAACTCGAGCAAGACGTCAAAAGCTTGCGCAGAGAACTCAAAGCGAAAGACGAAAGGTAAAACCATTTTCTAGAATTTTGAAGATATCCTTAAAAACCTGACAGAGTGTCTGCCCTACCTGGAAAACCTGAAATTGTCAGGGAATTTTTATATACAATTGTCAGGGAATTTTTATATACCTAGAAAAACCTGGAAATTTCAGGGAATTTTTTTTAGGGTCAGGGAACTTTTTCGAGAGCCTACTTAATTTCTTTTTGAATTTGAAAAATCCTTAATTAAAAATTCAACTCTTCGAAAAATCGTATTTTTTGGTTGAATTCAACAGTTTTTGATAAAAAGTTTCAATATTTTTTGGCTGAAATATCAAGTACTACATTTTTCGTTCAGAATTTATCTTGTTTGGAATGAGAATTTAATTTCCTTTTTGAAAGTTGAACTCATTAATTGAACATTCATTTTTTTTGTCGAAAACTGAGCATTGGCGAAAATTTAGTTTTTCTATGGCTGAAGATTAATTTTTTCTATGAAAATGTAACTATTCGAGTTGAATACTTCATCAATTTGGTTAAAAAGTAATCTCTCTCATTGAACATTAATTTTTGTAACTCAAAAAATAACTATTCAATTTTTGGTTGAAAAATTATCTTTTTTAGTTGAAAATTTGTCTTTTTTGGTAGAAATTAATCTTCTTCCTTAAAGATTCATCTTTTTGGTTTAAAATTCAACTATTCCAGTTCAAGTTTCATCATTTTACTTAAAAAATCATCACTTTGTTGGAAAATATAACTACTTCTTTTTCAATCAATTTTTTTTATTGGAAGTTACTTTTTTAAACTGAAAATGTTACTATTCGAATTGAATTTTTTTACCTAAAATTTTAACTTCCATTTTTGGAAAATTTAATCACTTGGTTGAAAGTTAAACTCTTTTGTTAGAAATTATTTTTTTTTTTTGTTAAAAATTATTCTTTTTTTTTGTTAAAGAATAATTTTAATTGAAAATTTATCTTTGGTTGGACAATGAGTTATTTTCTTAAAAATTGTTTTTTTTCTGTGACTGGAAATACATTTTTTCTCTAACTATAAATGTAACTATTCAATTTTTTAACTAACAATTTAACTATTCAATTTTTTGTTGTAAAATTTTTTTTTTAAATCGAAAATTCGTCTTTTTGTTAGAAAAAGTAATCTACTTGGTTGAAAATTCAATTATTCTAGTAAAAGATTCATCATTTTAATTGAAATTCATCATTTTACTTAAAAATCAATTTCTTTGGTTGAAACTTTTTTTTCCAACTGAAAATTTAACTATTCATTTTTTGGTTGAAAAATTATCTTTTTAGTTGCAAATTCATGTGTTTGGTTGAAAATTAGTCTTTTTTGGTAGAAATTGATCTTCTTGCTTTAAAATTCATCTTTTTGGTTAAAAATTAAATTATTCTAGTTACATATTCATAATTTTAGTTGAAAATTTATCTTTTCGGTTTAAAATGTTAAAGAAATCAACTACTTGGTTGAAAAGTTGTCTTTTTCAGTTAAAAATTTAACAAGTGCGTTTATAATTTATGTATTTTGTTGAAAAATCGTACTTTTTGGTATAAATTAATATTCTTGGTTGAAAATTCATCTTTTTGTTTGAAAATTCAATTTATTTCAGTTAAAAATTCATCACTGTAGTTAGAAATTAATCTTTTTAATTTAAAATTCAACTATTCCAGTTGAAGATTCATCATTTTAATTGAAAATTCATCATTTTAGTTAAAAATTCATTTCTTTAGTTGAACATTATATTTTTTTAACTGAAAATTTAACTATTCATTTTTTGGTTGACAATTTATCTTTTTTATTTGAAAATTCGTCTTATTTGATAGAAATTTTTTTGATTTGATAGAATGGTGTGATCGTAGGTGTTTTCAAAAGCTTTAAAAAGTTGGAAGGGTTTTCAAAAGATACCAAAGGATTTTAAATATTTCAGGAGGTTTTAAACAATTCCCAGAAATTTCTAATTTATTCCAAAGTTTCAAGGGAATTCAAAGACTTTTAGATATTTTAGAGTATTTTAAAAGATTGCAAGGCATTTTCAATAGATTTTAACAATTTCAAAGGATTTTCAAGGATTTAATAATTTAAAGGGATCTGAAAAAATGTGCATGCGGTTGTAAATTATTTCCTAGAATTTTGGAAGATATGGAACGATTTCACAGGAATTTATAATATTTTAATGGATTTCAAAGAATTTATTCACAAGAAGTGTGGGATATCATAGGATTTCAAAGATTTGCAGAGATTTTCAAATATTGTTTGCGATTTATTTGGGATTGGCCCTGAATTTTTTAAAATCTTTTTGAATTTTTCTAAATTCACTCAATTTCACTCAATTCAACGGATTTTTAAAAAGTTTTTGTTTAATTCGTCTTGAAGTCATTTAAAGTCACCTTAAATTCGTAGGCATTTCATCAAATTCTTTTGAATGCCCTTTAAATTTTTCTAAACTTGAAGTTTTTTTTTGTTGAAAATTCAATTCTTGTTTCAAAATTCGACTATTTGATTGTAGATTCATAGAAAATTCCAGTATTTGATTGAAAAATCAACTATTTTGTTGAAAATTTAAGTATTTTATTAAAAAATCATCCTTTTTGGTCGAAAACTCAACTTATTTGTGAAACATTTGTCTGTTTGAGCAGGGAATTCCTCCTTTCGAATTGAAAAATTCATATTTTTTTATTAAAAATTATACTGTTTTCCAAACACTTCAATTAGTTGGTTGAAAATGCAACTGTTTTTGATAAAAGTTTAATATTTCTTGTTTAAAAATTAGATCTTTTGGATAAAAATTTAACTATTTTGTTAAAAACTTATTTATTTTGCTGAGAACTAAACTATTTTGTTAAAAAATCATTTTTTTTGCCGAAAATTCAATAAATTTTACTAGAAAATTAGTCTTCTTGGTTGAAAATTCAAGCACTTGGTAAAAAATCATATTTTTTTGAAGATTCACACTTTTAGTTGTAATTTCGTTTTTTTTTGTTGTTGAAAATAAATTTTTTTATTCAACTATTCATGTTGAAGATTCATTATTTTTGTTGAATATTTACCTCGTTAGTGGACAGTTTAACTACTTTATTGAAAACGTATTTTTTGAATAAAAAATTACATTTTTTAACTAAAATTATTTTTTGTTGAAAATTGAATTTTTTTAAATGAAAATTTATATACTTGTGTAAAAGTTGGAACACTTTGTTAGCATTTTTTTGGCTGAATGTTAATTTCTTGGTTTCAAAATTTAATTATTTTGTTGAAAATTCGTTTTTTTTTTTTGCTAGAAATTTATTTTTACCCGAGAATGTAATTTTTATTATTACAAAAACTGTTAACACTGCAACTGTTTGGTTGAAAATTACATTCTTTGTTTGAAATTTCAACTATTTATTCGGAAATGCAACTGTTTTTGGTTAAAGTTTAATCTTTTTTGTTTGAAAATTCGATCACTTGGTTGAAAGTTCATCTTTTTAGGTTGAAAATTCAACAATCTGGTCAAGAAGTCAACTATTTTGTTGAAAATTTAATTAGTTGGTTAAAAATAAACTATTTTGTTAGATAGTCACCTATTTTGGCAACAAAGTCTACTGTTTTTTTTTAATTCGTCCTTTTGGAATGAAAATTCATCTTTTATTGTAGAAGAGTATATATATATTTTTATTGAAATGAATAAATGAATTTTTCAATTTTATTTTGAAACTTTTTTATTCCGTTAATAAATGATTCTGTGTTAAAAAAGTTACAATGTTAAAATTCCGGTTTTGGAATTACTAGAGGAGAAATCAGGAACAATTCATGGAATTTTGAAAATTTCATGTAAGCTTTCGCTGAAGTCTGAAATTCAGCTGCTAAATTAGCTCAAAATTCGATAACTCTGTCAAATTTCATCTAATTCTAATATTAAAAAGTTCGTTTCCCACGCAATTGAACTCACTTTAATTATATTAACAGCAAAAGTGATTGCATTGTAAAAAATATAATTAAATTGTTGCTCATGTAGAAGAAATCAGGAAAAATGAGAAGCTTCCAAATATTTTCTAGTTTAGCTTAATGATTTTTCACCGGGATAAAATAGATATTCGGCAAAAAAGCAGTTTTTTACCAGAAAATAAGATTTTGGGGTCTATGGCAAAATTCTCATATAACAATTTTTATGTCCAATGGATCTACAATGTCTACTATGTTTCCTGAAAATTACTTTTTCACTCTAAAAAAAAGTACCCGGAAAAAATTATTTTGTTAACCTAGAAAAGTCCTGGAATTTTGTTTTAAGAAACGCTAAATACCCTGGTTAATGTAATACTAGTGGAAACTTACATTTCTTTTTCGAATTTCAGGTATATTTCTTATGAGAAGGAAGCCACACGATGTAAGGAGAATCACGGAGAAACGGAAATCTTGCTGGGAGCGCTTAGCGCTTTGCAAGACAAAAATACACATCTAGAAAACAGCCTGAGTGCAGAGACTCGGATTAAACTCGATCTCTTTTCAGCCCTCGGGGAAGCGAAGCGTCAGCTCGAAATCAAAGAGAGTAAGTTTTATCATTTTAATTCAATTTTGGAACGTTACTTGAGTATTGAATTTATAATTAATCGAGATCACTCTTAAGGGGATTTATTAGAATGGGTTTGCGGTATTTAATTTTGAGGCCGAACGCTTGAATATTTCTGTCTAATTTTTTGCATACGTCATCTACATAGTAATCTCTTTTGACGCTCAGGGCCGGTTTTTCGAAAAATGCTTCCTATTTTGTTCAATAATCGAAAACGTAAGGACAATAGCAGTGACGCTCAGTGTTAGCTGTTTCTGCGTTTTCGCCGTAAGCGTTCGAGGCAGATACCCCGCTGCGAGTCAAATTATATAGACTTTTCAATCGCAAAAATTTAACTTTTAACCGAAAATAGTTGGATTAACTATTAATTCAGTTCGAATTCAAATGAAAAACGCCAAAAACCGGGAAAATGGGAAGTTTCTTGAAAACTTCTACACCAGATTTTAAGGGGATTTATTAGAATGGATTTACGGTATTTAATTTTTAAGGCAGAACGCTTGAATATTTCTGTGCAATTTTTTGCATACGTCATCTGCATAGTATTCTTTTTTGACGTTCAGAGCCGGTTTTTCGAAAAATTGTTCCTATTTTGTTTAATAATCGAAAACGTAAGTGCAATAGCAGTGCCGCTCAGTGTTAGCGAGTCAAATTATATGGCACGGATGACCCTTTCATTGTTATGAGATTAAGGCTGGTTACAAAAACTGAAATTATGAAAGCATGGCTTGATTCAGTTTTAATTACATGAATTATTTTATACATTTGTAACAAATTGAAAAAAAATATTAATAAAAATCGGGTAATATTTGCAGTAATAATGGACATGTTTAAATTAGCTATGCTAAAAAGTTGACACCACCCTAATTTAAAGTTTATAGTATTTTCTCAACTTTAATTTCTATAATTAATTTAAATCAGTCATATGGAACAACATATTTTTTTCATTGAAAAACAATTGTAAATATGGTATTTAATTTATACTTCAAAATGTTTAAATTAATTAATGCTCAATTAATGAAAAAAATTCATAACTGAACCAACGATATTTATCTTGGATCTGAACACAAATATTGTTATAAACGAGTCAAAGATATTGGAAAAATCTTTCGAATAAGAATTTTGTTTTACGATTATTATTAATGACATCAAAATGTTAAGATTCTGAATAAAGCGCTAATTAAATGGGAATAATGTTAACAGAGGTTTGAAAATTATTATCTTTAATTCATTTTCAAGTTTATGTTAAAGTTATATTATCAAGATTAAAAAGGCCTTATAAAAATAAGTGGAATTATTAGAAGAACTTGATTTTAATTTTAATTTTTATATTTTTTCAAAACTTGGATTCGAAATTATAAACTCGCGAAATGATATATAGCTAATTCAAAGATATAAAAGTCTATAATGTCGGGGATATAGTTTTCTCTTTCAAAAACAAAAATGACTTTTTTGAAATATACGTTAATTTTGTTGATTTGATTTTTCAGCATTTTTTGTTTGTTTGAACTACTAATTATTTCCCGTTTATATCTGAATATTAAATTATTTTATTAATAGTTTTTTTTCAACAAAATACATGAATTTTCAACCAAAAAATACCAATTTTGAACCAAACGGTTAAATTTTGAACTAAAAAAGATCTGTTTTTGACAAAATATGGAATAGTTAAATATTCAGTTCGAAAAAAATGTTAAGCCAAATTGATGAATTTTCAACTAAAATGATGAATCTTTAACTTCAATAGTTGAATTTTAAACAAGCAAGATTAATTTTTAACTAAAATGATAAATCTGTAACTGGAATAGTTCAATTTTCAAACAAGAAGATTAATTTCTACCAATGAAGACGAATTTTCATACAAAATACATTAATTTTTAACTAAAAAGGATAAATTGTCAACCAAAAATTGAATGGTTAAATTATAAGTTAAAAAAATTAGTGTTCAACCAAAAAGTTGAATTTTCAACTAAAATTATGAATCTTCAACTGGAATAGTTTAATTTTAAAACTGAAGGAAGAATTTTCAGCTAAAATGAGGAATCTTTAACTATATTAATTGAATTTTTAACCATGAAGATCAATTTCTAAAAAAAAAAACGAATTTTCAACGAAAAAGATAGTTTCTCAACCAAATATTGAATAGTTACATTTTTAGTTGTGAAAAATCATTATTTAACCAAAGAAATGCATTTTTAACTAAAATAATGTAATATTAAACTGTCATAATTAAAGTTTCAGTTAAAAAAAAATTAATTTTAAACTAAAAAAAACGAATTTTCATCAAAATAGTTGAACACAGTAATATAAAGCAACTTTTACAAACAAAGAATCATTATTATTCAATTTTATATTGTAATTTTAAAAAATTAAGCGTGCACTTGAAAATAGTTTCTTGGCTTAAAAGAAAAATCCCTGACATTTCCAGGTTTTTCAGATATATAAAAATTCCCTACAATTGCAGCTTTTCCAGGTTTAGAATTCGCCTCTTTTGGTCCAAAAATTTTGTTTAGTTAAAAAATTAATTATTTCGTTAAAAATTTAACTGTTTTTTTGAATAATCGTCTTGACTGAAACTGAACTTTTTAGTTGAAAATTTAACTGTCTACTAAAAAATTCGTCTTTTTGTCTTAAAAATTCAACTATTTGGTTGAAAATGCAACTATTTTTAATTGAAGTTTAATTTTATTTGTTGGAAATTTCATCTTTGTAGATTGAAAATTCAACTATTTTGTTGAAAGTTTAATTAATGTGTGGCAAAAATTCAACTATTTGGTTGAAAATGAACTTTTTTGTTGAAAATTCATATTTTCGAGTAAAAAATGCAATTTTTTTTGTAGAACATTCAACTTTTTTGGTAGAAATTTGATCTTTTTTTGTTAAAAATGCAACTGGTTGAAAATTGATCTTTTCTAGTTGAAAAATCCACTATTTGGTTGAAAATTCGTCTTTCTTGGTAGAAAATCAAACTTTTTGGTTAAAAATGCAACTTCTTTGATTGAAAATTCAACTACTTGGTTGAGAATGTATCCTTTTGGTTTGAAAATTCATTTTTTGTTGTAGAAAATTAACTTTCATTTTTTCTAAAAATCTAAAACATTCGACTTTTTAGCTTGGAAGCACAAATTTTTTGATGAAAATTTAACTATTTTGGTATAAAATCTTTTTTGGTTGAAAATTTCATCTTTTTTTCTTTCTTGGTTAAGACTGAACTTTTTTTTTTTTAAATTTAACTTTCCTGATTGAAAATTTAACTATTTTGTTGTAAATTC
>CAKNXH010059333.1:0-23455 GCA_932178445.1 Andricus quercusramuli | reverse complement strand
AAAGATATTTGAAAGTTTGAAAACAATTTAATGAATGGTTAAACATTTCATGATATTTCAAAGAATTAAAAACAGAGTGGAGATTTTTGAAGATTTCAGAATCAAATTTTCAAGCTTTTCAATGACTGCTCCTCTCCTTACTTCACCCTTCACCAACCCCACTACACACCCTCATTTCTCATAATTTTCTCTACATCCGCTCGATTAAACTCACTTTTCCTACTTCCCATTCCCAATTTCCCCTACTTTCCTTCCCTCATTACCACACACTCTTACTAGTTCCACTCCCTTAATTGTCTTTCACTTTCTCGACTTTCCCTCAATTCTCCTACTTCTCCTCTCCTTACTTCACCCTCCACCACCCCTTTCCTTACTTATTCCTTTACTACTTCCACCTCTCCTTGCTTCCCTATCTAACACTTCTCTTCCTCTACTTCACTTCCTGAGCCCTTACTTTCCTCCACTACACACCCTCATTTCTAAAAATTTTCTCCACTTCCACTTGATTAAACATACTTTCCCTACTTCCTATTCCCGATTTCCTTTACTTTCCTTCCCTCATTACCACGCGCTCCTACTAGTTCTACTCTCCTAATTTTCTTTCACTTTCTCTCCTTTCCCTCAATTTCCACACTTCTCCTCTCCTTGCTTTACCCTCAGCCACCCCTTTCCTCACTGTTTTATTTACTACTTGCGTCTCTCCCTGCTTCTCTATCTAACACTCCTCTTCCTCTACTTTCCTTCCCCATCCCTTACTTTCCCTCAACTACACACCCTCATTTCTCATTATTTCTCCTACTTCCACTGAATCAAACTGACTTTTCCTACTTCCTATTCCAATTTTCCCTACTTTCCTTCCCTTATTACCACACACTCCTGCTAGTACCACTCCTCTAATTTTCTTTTACACTCTCTACTTCCTCTCATTTCTCCTATTTCTCGTCTCATCAGTTCCTGTCAGTTCCCCTAGTTCTCCTCTCCTTACTTCAACCATCATCACCCAATTCCTAACTTCCTCCTTTACTACTTCCCCCTCTCCTTGCTTCCCCAGGTAACTCTTCTTTTCCCCTTCCCTCCTTTAGCCCTCACTTTCTCTACACTATTCACCCCCATTTCAAATAATTCTCCCCAGTTTCGCTTAAACTCACTTTTCCTACTTCCTATTCCCAATTTCCCCTCCTTTCTTTTCCTCATTACCACACACTCCTACTAGTTTCACTCCCCTAATTTTCTTTCACTTTCTCTACTCCCTCTCATTTCTACTACTTTTCCTTCTCCCATCTCTCATAATTTCTCCCCGTTTTCCCCTACTTTCCCTCCCGTTATTTCCTCTCACTTCCCCCAATTTCCCTCCCGAAAATATTAAAATCCGACAAGATATAGAGCCCATAATTTCAAAAATTAAGCTCACTTTTTGGGGCTGCAGGTTGTTCCTCATTATGGTGCCATCCTTCCCTTCATCTGAAATCAGAAGAAAATCAAATAAATTTCTTCCTAACAAGCCAACCATTTAAAACGACAGTCTTTTTTCCGTTTCTGAGTAGAATAGAAAAAAAATTATTCACTCTAGCATCTAGCGGTGTGGGATCATTAATTTCCGGACAATAAAACGCAGCAAAAGTCCGGCCCGTGAGAGAGACACGCCCCCGCTAGAAATAAATGCTTTTTGGCAGTGACTCGTGTTTGCCTTTGGTATTTTAGGGGCGCGAGAAGGGCGAGAGAGCATGGCAATTGATGATGCCTGGGACGGGAGTCACTTGGTCCCATTGTCCAATGGCACGTGCCGACCACGGTCAAAAACGATCCGAGGTTCGAAACGCCACCCTGTGTAGTATCTTTGCAATCCGGATCGCGAAGCACAATGAGAGGCTGGTCCCATTCTCGAGATAGAGGCCAAATTAATTGATCACGCGTGATCTGGCATTGCAAGGGTTGCGCGTTCGACTGTCGTTAGTCCGTACTAGAGTAAGCACCGTGGAAACGTGGCCGGCCACTCCCGATCTGTAGGTACAAAGCGTTTATTTTGCGAATTTCTTACGCGTCGATGAACTTCAATCCGAGGCGCGAACCTGTGATCACGAATCGGGGATCCACTGGGCGCGTGCCGGTTGTCAATTCTTTTTAATTGCGGCGATGTAAACAGAAAATGTAGTCTTTTATTTGTATTGAGGCTTTTAGAACTTTTACCTTATGGTAGGTTGAGCTATTAGTCAAAATACAACTTCAATTTGTATTTTGGGTGCGTGTGGCTCCACTGCGCAGCTATAATTTGCACAGGTATTCACTGCGCATCTGTAATTGACACAGGTTTCTACTGCGCAGCCATAAGTGCCGCACAAGTATACTGCGCAGCTTGCATGGCTCCAGTGCGCAGCTATAATTTGCACAGGGATTCACTGCGCATCTGTGATTCACGCAGGTCTCTACTGCGCAGCCATAAGTGCCACACAGGTATACTGCGCAGCTTGTATGGCTCCACTGCGCAGTTATAATTTGCACATAGATTTACCGCGCATCTGTAATCGACGCAGGTCTTTACTGCGCAGTAATAAGTGCTATATAAGTGTACTGCGCAGCTGTGTAATTAAAAAATGGATGTGGGGTCGCAATATTATCGTTGAACGAATAAAAGGAACACAAATTAAACATTTTTAAAAGTATTATGTATTTTAAGGAATATTTATGAGTTTAGATTAACGCTGGATTTAGATGCATATAAATGTAGATACGAAGTGTTTATTATGCGAATTTCTTCTGCGTTAATGAACTTCAACCCGAGGCGCGAACCTCTGCGCAGAGATTTACTGCGCAGTTGGGATGTGCGCATGGACTTACTGCGCAGCTGAAACATGCGCTGCCTCAATGGACGCAGGACTTTACTTCTATTCTTTATTAATTATGATAAATAAATAAGGAATAAATAATATTTATATAATAATATTTATATATAGACACTCGGATTTTTTTTCAATTTATATTTTATTTATTGAACAAAATTCATTTGTAATTGAGAAAAATAAACAAATCTAAATTTTTTTTTTATATTTTTGGTTGAATATTATCTTTTTAAGTTAAAAATTCGACGATTGGGTGGAAAATTATTCTTCTTGGTTGAAAATGAATCCTTTTGTGTAAAATCCTAACTATTTTATTGAAAATTAATTTTTTCGTAGAAAATCAAACACTATAGTTAAAAATTTATTTCCCTAGCTTACAATTGGACTATTTTGATGATTTTTTTAAATTAAAAAACTGAAGTTTTCGAACTCAAAATTGAAAATTCATCTTTTTTAGTTGAAAATTATTTGGTCTCTTTGGTCAAAAAATATTCTTTTTACTGAAAATTTAACGATTAAAAAATGAAAATATTTTGTCATAATTTTTTTTTTTTTGTAAAATTACTTTTTCAAATTAAAATTCAACTATTCTATTTCTCACTGACAATTTATCCCTTTTAGTTGAAAATTCTTGTATTTGGTACAAATTCGCCTTTCTTGATGGTAAATTCTCTGTTTGGTTAAAACGTCAATTATTTGATCAAAAATTTTTATTATATCATTTAAAAAAATTATTTTTCAACTGAAAATTTAACTATTCGATTTTTGGTTGAAAATATACTTATTATATTCAACGAAAATATTTGTTTAAACTATCAACTAATATTTATAATAATCTTCTCTTAGAGTAATGTCAGAAAGTGCGAATCATTTTCTAAACAATTTCCTCCTTTTTTTTAATGACAATTCAGTTTTTTTAATTTCATTATTTTTATCTTGCTTGGAGTGGAAAGTGCACTAAAATATAAAAATTCTAGAAAAAACTGCAACTTTCTAGCTTTATTCTGAGAGAATATTTTTATAAATAATCAATTGTTTAAACAATTGAGTTTGTTGAATTGAATTATCACCTTACTGAGTGAAAAGTTGATAAAAAAAGGGGAATTCTATAAAATACTTCAACCGTATTGCATAACTGTAGAAGAATATATTTATAAACCATAACAATTTGTTTAAACAATTGTTCCTTCAACATTTAAATAATCTGTACCTTCCTCCAAGTAAAGAATGTACAAAAATTGGAATATTTTGGAAAAAACTGCAACTTAGCCTTATTCTACGAAAATATTTTTATAAATGATAATAAATTGTTTAAACAATGTTTTTTCAACATTCTGATAATGTTTACCTTTCTGCAACTGAAAAATTCACAAAAAGGCGAATATTTTGGAAAAAACTGAAACTTTCTAGCCTTATTCTAATAGAATATTTTTATAAATAATAATAAATTCTTTAAACAATTGTTTTTTACAACATTACAATAATTTTCACCTTTCTCTGAGTAAAAAATGCACAAAAATTCGAATATTTTGGAAAAAACTGCAACTTTTTAGCCTTATTTTAAGAAAATATATTTATAAATAATAATAAATTGTTTAAACAATTGAGTTTTTCACATTGAATTATCACCTTACTCTGTAGAAAATTGATAAAAAAAAAAAAAAATTTCAGAAAATTTCGCATCCATCTTGCATTACTGTAGAAGAAGATAATTATAAACAATAACAAATTGTTTAAACAATTGTTTTTCTAACATTTCATTAATTTTTATCTTTCTCTGAATAAAAAATGCACAAAAAATTGAATATTGTGGAAAAAACTGCAATTTTCTATCCATATTCTGAGAGAATATTTTTGTAAATAACAATAACTTGTTTAAACAATTGTTTTTTTTCAACATTTTGATCATTTTCACCTTTCTCATAGTAAAAAAAGCACCAAATTTGAATATTTTGAAAAAAAACTGCATCTTTCCAGCCTTATTCTGAGAGAATATTTTTATAAATAACAATAAATTGTTTAAACAATTGTTTTTTCCATCATTTCAATAATTTGTAACTTTCTTTGAGTAAAAAATGCTCCAAAAGTTGAATATTTTGGAAATAACTGCAACTTTCTAGCCTTATTCTGAGAGAATTTTTTTATAAATTATGATAAATTGTTTAAACAATTAAGTTTGTTGCATCAAACCATCACCTTACTGATTGATAAAGATTGATAAAAAAAAAAGAAAATTTCGAAAAGTACCGAAACCATCTTGCATGACTGTAGGAGATGATAATTATAAACAATAAAAAATTGTTTAAACAATTGTTTTTCTAACATTCAAATCATTTTTACCTTTCTCTGAATGAAAAATGTACAAAAAGTTGAATATTGTGGAAAAACTGCAATTTTCTAGCCATCTTCTGAGAGAATATTTTTGTACATAATAATAACTTGTTTAAACAATTGTTTTTTTCAACATTTTAATAAATTTAACCTTCCTACAAGTGAAAGGTGCACAAAAAGTTGAGTATTTTTGAAAAAACTGCAACTTTCTAGCTTTATTCTAAGAGAATGTTTTTTATAAATAATAATAAATTGTTTGAACAATTGTTTTTTTATAACATTTCAATAATTTTCACGTTCCTCTGAGTGAAAAAGCACAAAAAGTTGAATATTTTGGAAAAAATTGCAACTTTCTAGCCTTATTCTAAGAGCATATTTTTATAAAAAATCAATTGTTTAAAAAATTGAGTTTGTTACTTTGCTGGATTGAATTATCACCTTACCAACTAAAAAGTTGATGAAGAAAGGAAAATTTGAGAAAATACGGCAACCATCTTGCATGACTGTAGGAGAAGATAATTATAAATAATAAAAATTTGTTTAAACAATTGTTTTTCTAAAATTTCAATAATTTTCACTTTTCTCTGAGTAAAAACTGCACCGAAAGTTGAATATTTTGAAAAAAACTGCAACTTTCTATCCTTATTCTGAGAGAATATTTCTATAAATAATGATAAATTGTTTAAACAATTGTTTTTTCCAACATTCAAATAATACTCACCTTTCTCTGATTAAAAAATGCACAAAATGTTTAATATTTTGAAAAAAACTCCAACTTTCTAGCCTTATTCTAAGAGAATATTTTTATAAATAATAATACATTGTTTAAACAATTGTTTTTTCCAACATTCCAGTAATTTTCACCTTTCTCTGAATAAAAGATGCACAAAAAGTTAAATATTTTGTAAAAAAACTGCAACTTTCTAGCCTTATTCTGAATGAATATTCTTATAAATCATAATAAATTGTTTAAACAATTATTTCTTTCGCGTTTAATTGACTATTTTCTCACTCGAGCTAAAAAGTTGAAACTGAATGTAAAAATGTGAAAAATCGCGATTTTCCAAGCCTCGATGACAAACGTTTTTTTTCCGAACAGTTCATTGATCCTTTTTGGCGAAAATCGGCTTAAGGGTGCAAAAAGGGCCGAGGGTTTTTAATACTGGGGAAAAAGTGAGTAATCTTAGGTGGCTAGTGTAAAAACGTAACAGATTGGAAACCGCATTCGGTTAGACAGTAGGACAGTAGGTGTAGCGTATTAACGTCCTCGTCGAATAGGGCGGTCGGTGCTATTAACTAATGCCACCCCTGGTCGTACGCAACTTACGCCATACGCGCACCATAGCTCCCACATATATATACAATATACGACATACAATTTGTATGGTGTAGGACATGCCTGTAGGACGGGACAGTTTAAGCCTTGATATATCGCCCGACGACACTCCCAACTTCTGTCGCTCTTTCGTACCGCTTTTTTGTCCCGGCCTCGGCTGACCATATGTCCACAGAGTCGCCCGAAAGTACTGATTTCACGATAATCATATGCTGTCTCTTTAATCTACACGAGAGACCAGTTGGAATTGCTGAAATTTAAAATGAATAAAAAAAAGAAATAAAACTCTCAGTCTTTACGCTTTGTTTAATAATTCGCCACTTTCCGCACCATTCCGAAATTTGATACTTTCCGCACTGTTCCGAAATTCGCTACCTTCCGCACTGATCAATGATTGGTCACTTTTTAAATACTTTGAAATTTTCCACTTTCCGCACTACTTTGGAATTTCCTACTTTCCGCACTGTTTGGGAATTGGCTACCTTCCGCACAGATGAAGCGATGGCTGCTCTCTGAAATAATAGAAAATTTGCCACTTTTCGCAACACATGAAAATTTTGTATTTTCCGCACTGACTATGAATTGGCCACCTTCCACACTGATGAAAGATTGGCCACTTTTTGAATACTTGAAACTTTGCCACTTTCCGCACTACTTGGGAATTTCCTACTTTTCGGACTTTTTAGGAATTTGCTACCTTCCGCACAGATCAAGGAATGGCTGCTTTCTGAAATACACGAAAATTCGCCACTTTCCGCACTACATGAAATTGACCTATTTTCCGCACTGATAAGGAATTGGCCACCTAACGCACTGTTAGGAGATTGACCGCTTTCTAAAATACTTGAAAATTTGTCACTTTCCGCACTACTTGGGAATTTTCTACTTCCCGCACTGCTTAGGAATTAGCTACCTTCTGCACAGATGAAGGACTTCCTGAAATATTCGAAAATTTGCAACTTTCCGCACAACATGAAAATTCTCTATTTTCCGCACTGATTATGAATTGGTCACCTACCGTACTGCTTGAAGAATGACTGCTTCCTAAAATACTTGAAAATTCGCCACTTCCCGCACTACTTCAGAATTCGCCAATTTCCGTACTAAAAATTTGTTTTCAACATTCTATACCATTTAAGAATTGACTTCCTATCGTACTGCCTGCTTTCCAAATACTTCACCATTTTTCCCTTTCCGCACTACTGAAAAATTTGTCATTATTCGAGTCGTTTAATAATTGCCCACCTTCCACACTACTTCAAAATTTCTCACTTTCCGCACTGCTTAAGAATTGTACACTTTCCGTACTGCTTGAAGATTCGCAACTTTCCGCACTACTTGAATCTTGTCCACTGTTTTCACTGCACAAGAATTAGCCACTTTGCGCACTACTAAAAATGTAGTCACTCCACGCACTACTAAAAAATGGTTACTTTCCGCACTGCTTGAGAATTAGACACTTTCGGTACTGCTGAAGAATTGGACACTTTCCGCACTACTTGAAAATTGATTACTTTTCGCACTGCTCAAGAATTGGTCACATTCCGAACTACTCAAAAAATTTGTCATTTCCCGCACTGTTCAATAATTGTCCACATTTGAAACTACTTGAAATTCATTTTTTGCCAAAAAAAACGAGTTTTTAAATTAATTTAAAAAATTTTTTAAAAAAAAAAAAAAAAAATTTTCCAGCAAAAAGATTAATGCTCAAGGAGAGTAGTTTAATTATTTGCCAGAAAGATTAATTTTCGAGAACGAAATTAATTTAAGACCAAATTGACGATTTTTAAACTAAAAAACATATTTAAATAGAAATTTAATAATCAAATTTTGAGTGAAAAAAAATTAATTTTCATCCACAGGAAGTAATTTTCAAATAAAATGTTGAATCTTCAACTAAAAAATTGAATTTGTAACCAAATAGTTATTTTTTTAACATAATCGATAGTTTATTCACCTAGAAGATTAGTTTTCTATAAAAAAGACGGATATTTAACAAAATAAATACATTTTCAATAAAACAGATGATTTTCCGTCGGGGATAGATAAATTTTTATTAAAAATAGATTAATTATATTTGCAATTTATTTTTAATAAAAAAAGAATAAATTTGCAGTAAAATAATTAAATTTCCCACAAAAAAAATAAACTTTTCAAAGAAGATGAATTTTCAACCAAAGAAGATTAGTTTTTTTCCGAACAGATAAATTTTCAAAAAAAAAAAAAATGAATTTTCAACCAAATAGTTGAATTTTCAACTAAAAAGATAAAGTTTCAACTAAAAATAGAATAATTAAATTTTCATTAAAAAACATTAATTTTCAACTGAAAAAAAAATTGTTTGACCCAAAATAAAACAAATTTTGAGTAAAATGTGTAATTTCCAATCAAACAAAATAAATTTTTAACAAAGAGAATCAATTTTTTTCCATGAGAATTCCACTGTTCCATTTTTACTTGAGAAGTCATCTTTTTTAGTGAAAAATTCGTTTTCATTTTTTCTCGTTAAAGATCTTTCTTTAACATTTGTTTCTTTTGAACGAAAATTTATTTTTATAACTAAAATGAAATTATTCCATTTTTTGTTGAAAATTATTATTTTTTTCATTTTTTTTATTTAAGGAATTTATCTTCTTCAGTAGAAAATTCCAAAATTCGGTTGCGAATTCAGTTTTGTTGTTTTTAATAATTCATCTTTTCAGTTGAAAATTAAACTATTTGTTTAAAAACTTATTTTAAGTAACATTTTAGTCAGAAATGAATTTTTAAATCAAAATGTAACTTTTCTATTTTTGATAACAAATTAATCTTTCTAGTTGGAAATTTAACTATTCTATTGAAAATTCGTTTTTTTTTTGTTAAAAAGTAATTTTTTCTACTAAAAAATTTAATTATCCAACTTTTTAGTCGAAAATTTATTCTTTTGGTTGAAGATTTGTCATCTTAGTTTGAGAATAATTTTTTTGCTCACAAATTTTACAATTTTGTAACAATTCCATTTTTTCAGTTGAAAATTTATTTTTTCAACTAAGAATGTAAATATTTTATTCTCGATATAAATTAGTATTTACAGCTGAACTTTTTTTTTCTCGAAAAAATGTAGTTTTTTCTTGTTGAAAATTAATTTTTTTCAATGAGAATTCAAATATTCAATTTTTAGTCAACAACTTTATCTTTTTCAGTAGAAAATTTCAATATTTTGTTGCTCAAAAATTCCAAAATTATAAATAATATGATGTTTTTTTATCTACATGGTCTGAAATCAGTATTTTCTGAATATTGATTATTTATTTTATAAGTTGTGAAAAAATGTCTCTAGCTCCGCTGGGATTCGAACTCCAGACCTGGAGTTCGAATCCCGGCGGAGCCAGAGTGAAACAAATTTTTAATAGTGAAATAGTTGAATTTTTAACTAAAAAGATTGATTCGCTACCAAAAATAGAATAGTCACATTTTTATTTCAAAATAAATTTTTGACTAAAATGATTAATCTTTAAAGAAAAAAGGAAAAGATTCAACCAATAATGGAATAGTTGAATTGTCAGTTATGAGTAATTACTTTCCTATTGAAACGAATTTACAACGAAATTGTTCAATTTTCAACTGGAAAGATGAATTCTTAGCAACAAGAAAAATGAATTTGCAAATGAATATCGGAATTCTCTACTGAAAAAGATAGAATTTTCAACTGATAATCAAACAGTTAAATTCTCATTTGAAAAAATTAACTTTATTCAGAAAAAAAAAATAACTCTAGCTCCGCTGGGATTCGAACTCTAGACCTGGAGTTCGAATCCCAGCGGAGCTAGAAAGATTTTTTTCACAACTCATGAAATTCAGAATCAATATTCAAAAAATATTGATTTTAGACCATGTAGACAAAAACATTAACATCATATTATTGATCAATAATTATTATTTAAAATATATTTTTTTATTTTCTATTTTTGATCTGGAAGAAGTTTTAAGGTGGAAATAAATTCGAGGGACTCTGATGAAAGAGAGGCAAATGAAGCATTTTGTTAAATAGCCCCAGGCCTCAAGTGGCATAAGGTGCTATTAGGAGTTAAGTAAGCGGGACCTCTAGATTCGTGAGTTGAAAATGGTCCCCGAGCGACAGTTAGCCCCTCTTTTTCATGCCAACTGTACGAATTGCGGACGTAAACGGGGGTTCTTCTATTAGGTCGTGTTAAAATTACCCCTCAAGTTTCGGTCGAGTCAAGATGTGAGCATGTGGCATCATTTGTTACGTGCTTTGCAGCAAAGTGGGGCTTTGGGGCCAATGACAACCGTAAATGAAATGCATCCATAAATTTCAAAACCCTTTCCGGAAGAAACAAATTACTAAAAAAATTGACATGCCGGACATTTTTTAGTTTTGACGCAAGTATGGTAGCCAATTCTCAGACAGTGCGCAAAGTAGACAATTTTTAAGCAGCGCGGAAAGTGACTGATTTTTGAACCAAACGAAATAAAGGTCAATTTTCAAGTAGTGCGGAAAGTTTCCAATTATTAAACAATGCAGAAACAAAGAAATTTTTGTAGAGTGCGGAAAGTGGACGATTCTCAAGAAATGTAGAAAGTGGCTTATTTTGAAGTAGTGCGGAAAGTGGTCAATTTTTAAGTAGTGAGGAAAGTGACTAATTTTCAAGCCAAACGGAAAAAGGTCAATTTTCAAGTAGTGCGGAAAGTGTTTAATTATTAAACAATGTAGAAACAAGGCAATTTTTGTGGAGTACGGAAAGTGGCTAATTCTCAGGCAGTGCGCAAAGTAGACAATTTGTAAGCTGCGCGGAAAGTGACTGATTTTTAAACCAAACGGAATAAGGTCAATTTTCAAGTAGTGCGGAAAGTGTCCAATTATTAAACAATGCAGAAACAAAGAAATTTTTGTAGAGTGCGGAAAGTGGCCGATTCTCAAGAAATGTAGAAAGTGGCTTATTTTCAAGTAGTGCGGAAAGTAGTCAATTTTTAAGTAGTGCGGAAAGTGACTAATTTTCAAGCCAAACGCAAAAAGGTCAATTTTCAAGTAGTGCGGAAAGTGTTTAATTATTAAACAATGTAGAAACAAGGCAATTTTTGTGGAGTACGGAAAGTGGCCGATTCTCAAGCAATGCGGAAAGTGGCTTATTTTCAAGTAGTGCGGAAAATGGCCAATTTTCAAGCGATGCGGAAAGTGGTCAATTTTTAAGTAGTGCGGAAAGTGGCCAATTTTCAAGCGATGCGGAAAGTGGTCAATTTGCAAGTAGTGCGGAAAGTTTCCGATTATTAAACAATGTAGAAGATGGGCCATTTCTGTGGAGTGCGGAAAGTGGCCGATTCTCAAGCAATGTCGAAAGTGGATTACTTTCAAGTAGTGTGGAAAGTGGCCAATTTTCAAGCGATGCGGAAAGCGGTCAATTCTTAAGTAGTGCGGAAAGTGTCCAATATTTGAATAATGCAAAAAGTGGTCAATTTTTAATCAGTACGGAATGTGGCTGATTCTTATGAAACACGAAAAGTTATAATTTTTCAAGTCGTGCGGAAAGTGGTCAATTTTCAAGAAGTGCTTAAAATGGTCGATTCTTAAGCATTGCAAAAAGTTTTCAATTTTTAGAAACTGCGAAAAGTGGTCAATTTTTAAAAAGTCTGAAAACTGGTCAATTTTTAAAATGTGCGAAAAGTGGTCAATATTTAAGTAGTACGAAAAGTGGCCAATCAGTGAGCAATACGGAAAGTGGTCAATTTTTAAGTAGTGCGGAAAGTGACTCATTTTCAAACCAAACGGGAAAAGGTCAATTTTTGTGGAGTGTGGAAAGTGTCCAATTTTCAAGCGATGCGAAAAGTGGTCAATTTTTAACAGTGCGGAAAGTGTCAAATATTTGAATAATGGAAAAAGTGGTCCATTTTCAAAAAGTGTGGAAAGTGGTCAATTCTATATCTGAGCAATGCGCATAGTAGTCAATTTTTGAGTAGTGCGGAAAGTGGCCAATTTTTAAGCGATGCGGAAAGTTATAATTTTTCAAGTCGTGCAGAAAGTGGTCAATTTTTAGGAAGTGTGGAAAGTGGTAAACTTTTAAAAAGTGCGAAAACTGGTCAATTTTCACGTAGTATGAAAAGTGGCCAATCATTAAGCAATACGGAAAGTGATCAATTATCAAGTATTGTGGAAAGTGTCCTATATCTAAGCAATGCGAATATTAGTCAATTTTCAAGTAGTGTCGAAATTGTCGAATATTGGAATAATGCGAAAAGTTATAATTTTTGAAGTCATGCGGAAAGTGGTCAATTTTTAAGAAGTGCGTAAAGTGGTCGATTCTTAAGCAATGTAAAAAGTGGTCAATTTTTAAGCAGTACGGAATGTGGCTGATTCTTATGAAATGCGAAAAGTTCTAATTTTTCAAGTCGTGCAGAAAGTGGTCAATTTTTGAAAAGTGCGTAAAGTGCTCGATTCTTAAGCGATGTAAAAAGTGGTCAATTCCCAGAAACTGCAAAAATTGGTTAATTTTTAAATTGTGCGCAAAGTGGCCAATTTTCAAGCGATGCGGAAAGTGGTCAATTTTTAACTAGTACGAAAAGTGGCCAACAATGAAGCAATAAGGAAAGTGATCACTATTTGAATAGTGTGGAAAGTGTCCAATATCTAAGCAATGCGAATAGCAGTCAATTTTTAAGTAGTGCGGAAAGTGCTCAGTTTTCAAGCGATGCGGAATGTATCCAATATTTAAATAATGCGGAAAGTGGTTAATTTTTCGGTAGTGCGGAAAGTGTCCAATATTTTAATAATACGAAAAGTGGTAATTTTTTAGTAGTGTGGAAAGTGTTCAATATTTGAATAATGCAAAAAGTGGTCAATTTTCAAAAGGGAATGTGTCTGATTCTTATGAAACGCGGGAAGTTATAATTTTTCAAAACGTGCGGAAAGTGGTCAATTTTAGAGAAGTGTGTAAAGTGGCTGATTATTAAGCAATGAAAAAATTGGTCAAATTTCAAAAACTGCGGAAAACGGTTAATTTTTAGAATGTGTGGAAAGTGGGCAATTTTGAAAAAGTGCGGAAATGGGTCAATTTTTAAGTAGTACGAAAAGTGGCCAATCATTAAGCAATACGGAAAGCGATCAATTTTTTAATAGTGTGGAAAGTGTCCAGTACCTAAGCAATGCAAATAGTAGTCCATTTTTAAGTAGTGCGGAAAGTGGCTGATTCTAAAGCAATGCGGAAAGTGGTTAATTCTGAAGAAAAGCGAGAGAAGGTCAATTTTTAAGTAGTGCGGAAAGTGGACGATTCTTGACCAATGCGGAAAGTGGTCAATTTCTAAAAATAGCGAAAAGTTGTCAATTTTTGATTAATTTGTCAAGTGGTCTATTTTTAAGCCCGCTTTTGAAGTATTGCAGAAAGTGACCAATTCTGAAGAAGTGCGGAAAGTCGCCGATTCTTGAGCAATGCAGAAAATGGTCCATTTCTAAGTAGTACTTAAAGTAGTCAATTTTTAAGAATGCGAAAATTGGCCGATTCACATGCAATGCGAAAAGTTGTGAATTCTTAAGAAGTGTGGAAAATGGTAAATTTCAAAGGAGTGCAGGAAGTGGCCGATTCCTAAACAATGCGGAAAGTTATCAGTTTTTGAGTTGTGCAAGAAGTGGTCAATTTTCTAGTGGTACGGAAAGTTGTCAATCATCAAATAATTTAAAAAGTGGAGTATTTTTGAATAGTGCGGAAAATGGCAAATATTCAAGTGGTGCGGAAAGCTCTACTATATTTTGGATTAAAAAATAGTTTTTTTGAACTTTATATTCAACTATACGATTTTTGATTGAAAAATGATCGTTTTTGTTTCAAAATTCAACTATTTCTTAGAAAAATTTAGTATTTGTTTAAAAAATTGACGTTTCTAGCAGGAAGTCAATCTTCTTGGTTGAAGATTCATCTTTTTAGTTGAAGATTGACCTATTTAATGGAAATTTCTCATTTTTTCATTATTGAGGTTATTTTCTTTGAAAGTTATTCGAGCCTTGCCATATGGGAGAGTTTTACAATTTGAGGTAGAATAAATGTTAAAGAAAACAATTAAATCTTTATTTATGAGCGAGCTTATCTGAGGTGCCACCACATTTTACAGATGGTAACAGATGGTATTCGAAAAGAGCGAAAAAATTTACCTGTTTCGGCAAGAGAGTTTCTCCAATAAAAAAGTGTTTTATTCCCTGTCAGATGTTCAATCGAGTGGTGACGATAACTCTGAAGAAAAAAAATTTATATTTCGCAGTTTCTATTTTAGGATATATGGCCTCTTTCCAAATTCCTTTAATCGCTATTCAAAGAAAATTCAATTTATTGAGTTTAAGCTGTTTAAATTAAAATATACGTCTGAAGATTATTTAAACAAACGAAAATATTCAATTTTTTAATAAGTGCGGAAAGTGGTCAAGTTTCAAGAATGCGAAAAGTGGTCCATTTTTGAGTAGTGCGGAAAGTAGCCAATTTCTTAGAATCCGAAAAGTTGACGATTCACAAGCAATTTGTGAATTTGTCAATTTGTAACGAGTGCGGAAAGTGGTCAATTTTCAAGTAGTACGGAAAGTGGTCAAGCTTCAAGAATGCGGAAAGTGGTCCATCTTCTAGTAGTGCGGAAAGTGGCCGATTCTCAAGCAATGCGGAAAGTGTTCAATTTTTAAATAGCGCGGAAAGTGGCCAATTCTTAAGCAATGAGGAATGTGGTCTATTTTTGAGTAGTGCGGAAAGTAGCCAATTTCTAACAATCCGAAAATATGAAGATTCACAAGCAATTCGGAAATTTGTCAATTTATAACGAGTGCGGAAAGTGGTCAATTTTCAAGTATCACGGAAAGTGGCCGATTCTCAAGCAATGCGGAGAGTGTTCAGTTTTTAAATAGGCGCGGAAAGTGGTCAATTATTAAGCAATGCGGAATGTGTTCTATTTTTAAGTAGTGCGGAAAGTAGTCAATTTCTTAGAATATGAAAAGTTGACGATTCACAAGCAATTCGGAAATTTGTCAATTTGTAACGAGTGCGGAAACTGGTCAATTTTCAAGCAGTACGGAAAGTGGTCCAGTTTTAAGAATGTGAAAAGCGGACGATCAACAAGCAATACAGAAAGTTTTCCATTTTCAAGAAGTGCGGAAAGTGGTCAATCTCAAATTAGTGCCGAAAGTGGCCGATTCTCAAGCAATGCGAAAAGTGGTCTATTTTACAGTAGTACGGAAAGTCGTTAATTTATAACATGTGCAGAAAGTAGTAACTTTTTAATTAGCACGGAAAGGGGTGCAGTTTTAATAATGCGGAAAGTGGATGATTAACAAGCAATGCGGAAAGTTGTCACTTTTCAAGAAGTGCAGAAAGTGGTCAATCTTTGAGTTGTGCGGAAAGTGGCCGATTTTCAAACAATGCGAAAAGTGGTCAATTTTTAAGTAATGCGGAAAGGGGCCGATCCTCAAGCAATGTGGAAAGTGGTGAATTCTTGAGCAGTACGGAAAGTAGTCCATTTTTTAAAATCCAAAAAGTGGACCATTCCCAAGCAATGCGGAAAGTTGTCCATTTCTAGCAAGTGCGGGAGGTGGTTAATTTTCAAGTAGTACGGAAAGTGGTCAATTTTTAAGTAGTGCGGAACGTAGTCAATCTTAGGAAGTAATGCTCTTATGGGAGAGACAAGTTTTTTGAAATGTAATAATAATTTTTTTTGAAAATAAGATAATATAAGAGGGTAGCTAGGCATAAAAAATATATTTTTTGAAATTAAATATCACTGTTGATCACCACAGAGGGGTTGCAAGTCTTAAAATTTAAAAAAATGAAACTGTTCCTTATAGACTCAAAAGCTATTGTCAATTTTTTATATGCACATTTTTCGATAACAAAAAAGAAGCTGTAAGGACGCTAAAATAAGATAAAATGAGAAAATGCAAATTTTATCCTAAGATACCTGGACAAATTTACAATGACTTTTTCTGGAAAAAAACATTAATTTGAGGAGAAAAATGAAAAAGATTTCTAAACATTTAAAATGACTTGCTAAAATCTTGAAACAGAATGTAAACAATTTTAGACAAAATTTTTCAATTTGCAGGATTACAAAATTTTAGAAAAAAATAGTGTATGCGATAGAATGAAATAATTTTATCGAGGTTCCGAAGACAATTTGAAATTATTATTTACTTTGAAAAATTGATATTCAAAGAAAATTTCTTAATTTTGGCTTGGGAAAAAAAAAGTTTGGATATTTGTTTTGTAAGATTCCTGAGAGAATTGAAAAGTGATATTTCATTTTTTTGAAATAATTCAAAAATAATATTTGAAAAGCTTTTGTAAGATTTAAATATATTTTTAACATCACAAAAAAGAATTTGAAAAATTTTTAAACAATTTTTTCAAATTTTCAGTATAAAAAGAAATTGGAATTATTTTAAAAGATATTCAAAACTTTAAAAAAATTTCAAAATTAATTATAAATCTGGAAAAATTTCAAAAACTTTTTAAAAATCTATATTTTTGAAAATTTCGGAATAAAATTTTGAAGCTTTCTAAGGATCTTTCAAGATTCTAAAAGAACAAAAAAAATTCGCAACATTCTAGAGAAATTTTTTAGTTTTTTTTTGTGCTGGAAAGTAAGGGGAAAAATAGTGGAGGAGAGAAGTCAGGGGAAGTAGGCGAGAGGGAAGTTAATGGAAGTTTGAAAAAAAGAGAGGAGGTAAGGTGAGGAATGGACAGGAAGTGGCTGAGATAGTATAGTATAAAAATGGAAGTGAGTGTTGAGAAAGTGAGGAATTGAGGGAAAGAGGAAGTGAGAGGAAAGGAAGTACGGGAATAAAAAAGTTATTGGTGGGGAAAAGTCGGAGTGTTATAGGAAATTGTGGAGAGGAAAGAGAGGAAAGGGCATAGTATAAGAAAAGAAAGTAGGATTTATAATGAAGTTAGGAGAATTGTGGAGAAGTAGGGGAATGAAGAAGCAGCGAGGGGAGAAGGAGTAGTGAAA
Organism: Andricus quercusramuli; assembly: GCA_932178445.1. NCBI lineage: Eukaryota > Metazoa > Arthropoda > Insecta > Hymenoptera > Cynipidae > Andricus > Andricus quercusramuli. Next base: position 5,983 of record CAKNXH010059333.1, on the reverse strand, counting down.
GTAGAAGTGAGGATAGATAAAAGAATTTAGGAAGGTACTGGAAGGAATTTCCAGGGAAGGAAGAAACAGAAAGGAAAGGAATAGAAAGGAGAAGAAATTGAGTAGTGGTGATGTAGTAAATAAAGGGGAAGGAGTTAAGAAGCGATGAGAGTAAAATTGAAGAAGTGGAACAGGAACTGAGATAAGTAGACGTGAAGGAGTGGAAGGAGCAAAAGGAGTGGAAGTGAGGGGAGATGAGCAGGGGGAGTGATGGGAAAAAAAGGGGTTAGCAAGTAGGGAGAGGAAGTGGGGACGGTGGTGGAGAAAGTAAGGGAGGGAAAAGAAGGCGTTATACATTTTCATCGTATTTTTTTCTCATGAAAAAAAGCAGTGATGAGAAGAGGTAGGAGAAGGGAAGTGATGGGGAGGGAGAGTAGAAGGAGTAAATTGAGTGGTGAGGTAGTAGGGAATTCAGGGGGAAAAAGAGGAAGTGGAAGAACGGAAAAATAAGTAGCAGACGTAGAAGAGGAGAAGGAGGATTAAGGTGAGGAGAAGTAGGTTGATGAGAAGCGAAAGGAGCAGAAATGAGATTGTTAGTACAAAATTAACGGAAGATAAGAGAAGTGTGTGTTTGGGAACCAAGGGCAGGATTAGTAAGGGATGGGAGATGGATAGCAGGGAAAGTGATGTGAAGGTAAGTAAAAGAGGTTCAAGGGTTAGTGGAAGGGATAAGATGGGAAGGGAGTAAATGGGTAATGGATATTCGGGAAAATAGGGAATGTAGGGGTGGGAAAAGGAGTAGAAGTTGTGAAAATCACCAACCTCGGCGGTTTGTAGCCCCAGGCCGAGACCCAACCACTTACGGTCAGGTGCTCGTCCATTGTATTTTCTTCCGAGAAGGGAAAGAAGTGATGAGAAGAGAACAAGGGATGAGTTGGGAAAGGATAGTAGAAATTGTGAATTGAGTCGTGCGGTAATGAGAAATGAAGGAAAAAAGAGGGGAAGTGAAAAGAAGAGAAAAATAAGGAGCAAACGTAGAAGAGGGGAAGGGCGATTGCTTCGAGAAGAAGTAGGTGAATAAGAAGTGTGATGTGGAGAGGTGTGAGGGTGTCAATATCAAATGAAGGGAAAGGACAAGAAGTGAGGTTTTGAAACCTATGAGTAGAGATTGGAAGGGATGAGTGACAAGAAGCAGATGAAGTGTGAGGAGGGAAAGTGAGGAGGGGAAGTAAGAAGAATGAAAAAGTAAGAAAATGGGAAGTTAGGGGAAGGGATGGGCAGGGAGGGGGAGTAAGTAGGTAATGGATATTTATGAAAATAGGGAATGTAGGGGTAGGAAAAGGAGTGAAACTAGAGGAAGGGAAGGGAGAGAGGCCTCCCTCCTAATATTATTCAAAGGACGTTTCAAATAACGTATCGCAGTCTCTGGGCTGCGATAAAATTCAGGTAAAAGTTAGTCAAAGACAGCTTTTAAAAAGTCCGACGACACAGTGGATCGCAGCAAGTGCAAGGAAGTAAAAGGGGCAAAACTAATCACTGCCAAGTCCTCTCTCGTTACATATTCAGTGGATCGTCCGGATTATCATAATATCGAGACCTTTGAGGGGACTCGCGACTCGTGACTCGTGACTCGCGGAGTTGGGAATTACATACGAAACTTAGGAATTAATCCAGCGACTTTTTTGATGAGACTTACTTTTTTATCTCTAGTAGAGGTGTCTAAGGATGGACAGGTGGAGGAGGTTCTTTCCGCAGTGGATCTTCTACTCGTTTTCTTGATCGAGATCGACTCCCTGGGGAAATGGGAAGGACGTCGCACTTCGTTCTCGTAACTCGCTTCGACGCGCAATGAATAAAAACGTTTGAAGTATCGCTAGGTGCAAATTAACGCATAATTGTCAAACGTAATGAACTCGCTGGAACTAGTTGGACGGAAGAGGAGAGGGCAGAAAGAGCACAATAAAAACTCTCGGATGGTATCTTACGAGCTCTTTCTGCCCGGCCCAGCCCTGCCCTGCCCTGACGTGACGACTTCCCTTCAACGACGTCCGGGAAACTTTGATTATTTTTATAATAACTTTCCACCCTCCACAGACAAGCTGCTACTCGCAATGTACTGTGCTTGCTCTCACATCCCTTATTCGCATTTTCAACGATGGATATTAAATGTCTAAACGATTCTCAGCCAGACCAGGATATCTGATCTTGTATTTTGTTTGATTAAACTTTTCGGAATTTATATTTCCGGGCACTGTAAAAAATTTCGGGAATTTTCCCACTAATTGTGTGGGTAAACTTTCCTACTTTGGGTAGGAAAAATTATTTTCCTAAAAGAGTTGGAAATTTTCACAATACTTTGGAAAATTTTCCTTTTTGAATGGTAATATTTCGATCGGTTTGGGAAATTTTACATACATGTTTGGGAACGAAAAATTACTACAATATTAGGGTAATTTTCCCATAAAATTTCAGAAATTTTGCGACGGATTTTGTTGGTAAAATTTCCAACTTTGGGTAGGAAAAATTATGCTCCTAAAAAAGTTGTAAATTTTCCCAATACTTTGGAAAATTTTCCTTTTTGAATGGGAATATTTCGATCTGTTTGGGAAATTTTACATTAATGTTTGGGAATGAAACATTCCTATAATACTTGGTAATTTTTCCCATAAAATTTCAGAAATTTTTCCACTAATTTTGTAGGAAAAATTTCCGACTTTGGGTAGGAAAAATTAGTTTCCTAAAAAAGTTGAAAATTTTTCCAATACTTTGAAAAATTTTCCTTTTCGATTGGAAGTATTTCAATTGGTTTTGGAAATTTTACATACGTGTTTGGAAATGAAAAATTACAACAATATAAGGGTAATTTTCCCACAAAATTTCAGAAATTTTCTTACTAATTTTGTAGGTAAAATTTCCAACTTTGGGTAGGAAAATTTATGTTCATAAAAAGGTTGGAAATTTTCCCAATACTTTCGAAAATTCTCCTTTCTGAATGGGAATATTTCGATCTGTTTGGGAAATTTTACATTAATGTTTGGGAATGAAACATTCCTATAATATTTGGTAATTTTTCCCATAAAATTTCAGAAATTTTCCCACTAATTTCTGCACGTAATATTTACATCCTTGGGTAGGAAAAATTATTTTTCTTGTGATGCTGGAAATTTTCCCAATACTCCTACAATATTTAGGTAATTTTTTCAGTTTATACTCAGACTTGATTAAATTTTCAACAAACTAGCTGAATTTTCAACAAAATACTTGAATTTACGACAAATAAATTAAGTTTCCGACAAAATAGTTGAAATTACAATAAATTTATTAAGTTTCCAACAGAATAATTGATTTTTCAATAAAATAGTTAAGTTTCAACGAAATAATTAAGTTTTGAACAAAATAGTTGAATTTTCAAGAAATTACTAAGTTTTCGAGAAATTAGTTGAATTATCAACAAAAATAAATAATTGTCTAACAAAATGGTTGAATTTCCAAAAAAATGATTAGGTTTCGAAGAAAATAGTTAGATTTTCAACCAAATAGTTGAATTCTAATCAAAATAATTAAGTTTTCAACAAAATAGTAGAATTTTCCATAAAATATTAAAATCTTCAACGAAATAGTTGAATTTAAAAAAAAAACTAAATTTTCAACAAAATAGTTGACTTTACAATGCAAGAGGGCAAATTTTTAAGAGAATAGTTGAATTTTCAACAAAGAAAAATAACTTTGACAAAATAGTTAAATTTTTAAACAAGATAAATAATTTTTTAACAAAATAGTTGAATTTTCAGAAAAATTATTAGGTTTCAACAAAATAGTTGGATTTTCAAGCAAATAGTCAAATTTTAACCAAAAATATTAAGTTTTCAACCAAATAGTTGAACTCTCAACAAAATATTAAAATTTGCAACCAAATAGTTGAATTTCAAACAAAAAAAAATTCTCAACAAAATAGTTAAATTTCTAACACAAAAATTAGGTTTTGACAAAATAGTCGAATCTTCAAAAAAAAGTTGAATTTTCAACCAGGTAAATAATTTGTTAACAAAATAGTTAAATTTTCAATAAAATAATTAGGGTTTAAACAAAATAGTTAGATTTTCCACCAAATAGTTCAATTTTAACAAAAATAATTAAGTTTTCAACAAAATAGTTGAATTTTTATCGAAATAATTAGATTTCGAACAAGATAGTTAAATTTTCAAAAAATAGTTGAATTTTGTGACCGAATAGTTGAATTTTCCACGGAATTACTGAGTTTTCAATAAAAAAGTTGAATTATCGGTCCAAGATTGAACATTTTCAATAAAACAGTAATAATTTCCGACAAAGCAACATAAAAATTTAGAATAGTTGAATTTTCAACCTAAAGGTTGAATTATCTACAAAATAATTAGGTTTCAAAAAAATAGTTTAATTTTTCATAACAGATTAAAATTTTCAGCCAAGTAGTTGAATTTAAAAAAAATCACTAAATTTTCAACGAAATAGTTGATTTTTCGATCCAAGAGAGCGAATTTTTAAGCAAATAGTTGAATTTTCAACAAAGCAAAATAACTTTGACAAAATAGTTAAATTTCCAACACAACAATAAGGTTTTGAACAAAATAGTTGAATTTTCATAAAAATAGTTGAATTTTCAACCAGGTAAATAATTCTTGAACAAAATATTAACATTTTCAACAAAATAATTAGGTTTTAAACAAAATAGTTAGATTTTCAATCAAATAGTTTAATTTTAACCAAAAAATTAGGTTTTCAACGAAATAGTTGAATTTTCATAAAAATAATTAGATTTCTAACAAAATAGTTGAATTTTCAAAAAACAGTTAAATTTTGTGACCGAGTAGTTGAATTTTCCACAGAATTACTGAATTTTCAATAAAATAGTTGAATTTTTCAGGAAATATTCAAATTTTTAGACAAGTAGTTGAATTTTCAAACAAATCTCTAAATTTTTAACGAAATAGTTGATTTTTTGATCCAAGAGACCGAATTTTTAAGCAAATAGTTGAATTTTCAACGAAGAAAAATAACTTTGACAAAATAGTTAAATTTCCAACACATCAATTAGGTTTTTAACAAAATAGTCGAATCTTCAAAAAATAGTTGAATTTTCAGCCAGGGAAATAATTTTTTCACAAAATAGTTAAATTTTCAACAAAATAATTAGGTTTCAAAAAAAATAGTTAGATTTTCAGCCAAAAAGTTCAATTTTAACAAAAATAATTAAGTTTTCAACAAAATAGTTGAATTTTCATCAAAATAATTAGATTTCGAACCAAATAGTTGAATTTTCAAAGAATGGTTGAATTTTCAACAAAATAATTAAGTTTGGAACAAAATTGTTGAATTTTCAACAGAATACCTAAAGTTTAAATAAAAGAATTAAATTTTTTAACCAAATAATAAAATTTCCAATCCAAGAGAACATATTTGGGTGATCCTGGTTCTCATTATCATCAAAAGCACTGTAACTTCAAAAACAAATGAACAAATCAACTAAAAAAGAAATAGTGACCGTGACCGAAAATATCGGTAAATTCCTCAAACACTGATACCATGTCCAAGTCTGGAAATTTCAGTGAACGCTTTACTTTTGAAATAAGAGGTCGTGTACAGAAAGCAAAGATCTTCACACGATCCTTGAACGAGGCGATTTTTCAGCTCATTGTGAGGATTTTCAAGTAAAGGAGAAAGGCGACACGCTGAATGCGATCGGCTTCCTTTGGAAACGCGTGGACATATTTCAGAATTACGCGCGGAGCAAACAGGTGGCTCAGAATTCAAAATCCACAGTTTTGAACGAAATGGTTCAATTTTCAACAAAATAGTTGAATTTTCAACAAATGTTTTAAGTTTTCAACAAAATAATTGAATTTTTAAAAGAATAATTAAGTTCTGAACAAAATGGTTGAATTTTCAACAAATTAATTGAGTTTTCAACAAAATAATTGAGTTTGGAAGAAAATAGTTGAATTTTCTACCACTTAGTTGAGTTTTC
>CAKNXH010059332.1:7639-40714 GCA_932178445.1 Andricus quercusramuli | reverse complement strand
TTTTCAACGAAATAGTTACATTCTGTACCAAATAAATTCATGTATTTTATTCAAAAATTTTGTTGTAAGAAATTGATCCTTTTAATTTAAAAATTATTTGTTTTGTTGAAAATTAGTTTTTTTTTCATTGAAACATAATTTGTGTAACTAAAAATTCAAATCATTTCTCTGAAGTTTTTTTTCTTTTATATACATTTATTCTTTTTTGGTAGGAAATTCATTTCATTTGGCTAAACATGTATTTATTTGGTAAAGAATGTAACTATTTCGTTGAAAATTTCATCCAAAATTTAAATATTTGGGTAAAAAGTCATATTTTTTGTTAAAAAATGTCTTTTTTTGTAGAAAATTAATATTTTTGGTTGAAATTTCATTTCTTTGGTTGCAAATTATTTTCGATTTATTACAAATTAATTTTGTTTGACTAAAAATTCTACTATTCCATTTTTCGACACATTTTCTTTTTATATACATTACATCTTTTCGGTTGTAAATTCATTTTTTTGGTTGAAAATTTTTTCTTTTTTGATAGAAAATTCATCCCTTGGATTGAAAATTGAACTACTTGGTTCAAAATTAATTTTTTTGTATGAATATTGAATATTGAATATTGAATATTGTTGAAAATTCGGTTTTTTGTTTGGTTGAAAATTATTTGTTTACGAAAAATGTAGCAACTTCATTTTTGCTAGAAAAAACTAAATAATTCAAATTTTATATCAAAAAAGAGCTTTCAGTCATGAAAGAAAAAAAACTCATCCAAATTATTATTTTCGGGGGACAAATAATTTAAAATACAAAATAAAAATCTCGAAAAACATATCTTTTCTAAGTTTACTTGTTTATTTGTTCTTAAAGTTAAATAATATAAAAATTTGCCTAAGATTTTTTGAGAAAATTCCAGATATGTCGAAATAGTATAGTTTTGAAAAATCTCTAAAAATTCAAATAATTGCCCTTAAATCTTCCTGATATTTTCGAAATTTGTAGAAATATTTTGGAAATTATAATAAGATTTTGCAACTTTTTCAAATTTTCTTTAAAAATTAATTTTTTTTAAATAAAAAGTAATTAAACATTTTCCCAGAAATCTAAGGATTTTTTTATTTTCCTGAAACCTCTCAAACTTTTTAAATACTTTGAAATTTTTATCGAAATCTTCAAAAATTTACATTTTGTTTAAAATGTTTGGAAATATTTTCAAACCTAAAATCATTTCTTAACCATTTTCAAAACTTTAAAACCTTCTAAATATCTTTTAAAATTCTTCTTGAAATTCTGAAAAATTAAAAAACTTACCTTCAAATAGATGTGAAAGCAAGTTTTTCAATTATTCAGAATCTTCTGTTTTGACAATTTTGGAAATCTTTTGAGACGTTGAATTTTTTGAAATATTATCTTAAAATTAATTTTTCAAAATAAAAACCCGTTTAAATTATCTCATGAATGATAAATATTTTTTATTATCGTGAAACCTTTTGAAATTTTTCATAAAATTGTGCAATCTTTCTAATGGAAAGATTTTGCTTGAAAATCTTTCCCATTTTTCGAAATTTTAGAAAATTATTTAAAATCTTTTGACATCTTTGTCAATTTTCTCTTAAAATTTATTTTCAAAATAAAAAATCAGTTTAAATTTTTCCAGGAATTTTAATAAAGTTTTTCTTAATGTTCTTGAAAAAAACTTCTTAAAAAGCTTTTAATTTTTCTTTTAAAGTTAAATAGATATATAATTTCCCTAATATTCTTTAAAAAATTCAAACATTTTTTTGAAAACTTTCATATATATCGAAAAAGTATAATTTTTTATATTTCAGGATCTTGAACAATTTTAGGGTAAATTCGAGATTTTGAAACTTTTTCAAATTCTCTTTAAAAATTAGTTTTTCAAAATAAGAAGTAATTAAATATTTTTCAAGGAATCTGAAGAAATTATTTTATAGATATTCTCAAAACCTCTCAAGCTTCGAAATTTTGTTCGAAATCTTAAAAAATTTACATTTTGTTTAAATTTTCTGCAAATTTATCAAACTTAAAATCATTTTCTTACCATCTTAAAAACTTTTATATTTTCTAAATATCTTTTCAAATTCTTAGAATTCTTCCAAAATTTTCCTTAAAATTCTGAAAAATTGAAAAAATTGCCTTCAAATCTTCCAGATTCTGTTTTGACAGTATTTTGGAAATATTTTGAAATGTTGAATTTTTAAAAATATTATTATCTTGATATTAATTTTTCACAATAAAAAATCAGTTTGAATTTTCCGTGAATCATGAGAAATATTTCTTATTATCGTGAAATATTTGAAATTTTTTTTCAAATTTTGTATAGAATTTTGCAATTCTGCTAATGGAATGATTTCACTAATTAAAAAAAAATTATAAAATAAAAAAAATTGATTTCTAATAGTTGAATTTTGAACCAAAAAAGATTAAGTTAAAAAAAAAATTTCTATAAAACAGTTCAATTTTTTAACATGAAAATATTAATTTTTAATTAAATAAATGAATTTTCTACCAAAAAAGACAAATATTTAACGAAAATTGTGACACGGTCAATCAAAGAGATGATTTTTTTGACAAAAATAATGAATTTTTAGTGAAAAAAAGTGATTGTTAAAAAATATTTTTCACTCATGAAAGAAAAAAAAGCACAAAAATTATTATTGTTGGGGGATTTTTTAATTTTTTGAAATTTTTTAATAATTTAACATAAAAATCTCTACCAACATTTTTTTTTCAAGTTTATTTCTTCATTTGCTTTTAAAGCTGTACAAATATATAATTTTCCTAAGACTCTTAACAAAATTCACAAATTTGTTGAAGCTTCCAAATATGTCGAAAAAGTATATATTTTTTATTTTTCAGGATTTTGAAAAATTTTAGGAAAAATTTGAGTCAGTTTGAAAGATATTTAGGACATTTAGGAGTTTGAAAGATAAATATCTTTTAAATTGACTCGAAATATTTCTAAAATTATGAAAAATCTTTTAAAATGAAAAATATTGCCTTAAATCTTTCAGATATTTGCGAAATATGTAGAAATATTTTGAAACCTTTACAAATTTTTTTTTTTAATTAGTTTTTCAAAATAAAAAGTAATCAAAATTTTTACCAGGAATCTCAAGAAAATTTTTTATTTTCTTGAAAGCTGTCAAACTTCTTAAAAAGATTCGATTTTTAATTTTAAATCTTCAATTTATATTTTGTTTTAAATTTTTGGAAATCTTTTCAAACTTTTTTTTTAATGCTGAAAAATTAAAAATGTTGTCTTCAAATCTTCCAAATTCTGTTTTGACAATTTTGGAAATCTTTTGGAATGTTGAAATTTTGTATGAATATCATCTTAAAATTAATGTTTCAAAATGAAAAATCAGTTCATGATTAATTATGAGAAATATTTTTTTATCGTTATACCTTTTGCAAATTTTTTCAAATTAAAATTCGTTGACATTCTTTTTCGAAAATTCAGAAAATAATTTCAAATCTTTTGAAATCCTTGTAAATTTTTTCTTTAAATTTATTTTAAAAATGAAATTTCAGTTCAAATTTTCCCAGGAATTGCAAGGAAGTTTTTCTACTTTCTTGAAACCTTTTAAACTTCTTAAAAAGCTTCAAATTTTTTTTCGAAATCTTCAAACATTTACATTTTGTTTTAAATTTTTGAAATATTTTGAAATTTCAAATTATTTTTTTAACTACTTCTAAAAAATTTAAACCTTCTAAATATCTTTTAAAATTATTCGAATTTTTCCAAAAATTTTCTGAAAAATCTGAAAATCACAAAAATTGCTTTAAAATTTTCCGGAATCTGTTACGAAAATTTTAGAAATCTTTTGTAATCTTTTAAAATCTGTTGTCACCTTTTAAAATATTTCAAAATGTTCTCTCAAAATTACTTTTTTGAAATAAAAAATCAATTCAAATTTGCCCATGATTTTTAAGAATTTTTGTTTATTATAATGAATCCTTTCAAAATTCTTAAGAACCTTCAAATTTTTTTTCTTCGAATATTCATTAACGTATATTCCTTTAAACTTATAAAGTATTTTCAACTTTGAAATTAATTTTGAATATTTAAAAAATTTCGAAATGTCTTAAACTTATTCGCATTCTTCATAAACCTTTGTAATCCTGCTAATTAAAAGATATTGCCTAAAAATCTTTCCCATTCTTTTTTGAAATTTCAGAAAATAATTTTAAATCTTTTGAAATCTTTGTCAATTTTCTCTTAAACATTATTTTTAAAATAAAAGATCAGTTCACATTTTCCCAGGAATTTAAAGAAATTCTTTTATTATCTTGAAACGTTTTAAAATTTAAAAAAGTTGTTTCATTTTTGAAATCTTCAAAAATGCATTGATTATTATTATTAAATATATATTATTTAGTTAACCTTATATTTCTCATAAACCTGAAGTTTGCGGACTCTTTCTTTGAATGGCAAAAAAATTAAAGCTTCATCCAATCAGGAACACGGGTTTCCGGACAACAATAGTTTCGAATTGTTTCGAGTTATTTCGAGATGGATCGAGAAATAATCGAAAATGACGCCATGCGCTTTTTAATAAAAGGAAAAAAAATGATGATGAAAAAAAAAGGATAGTAGAATACGCCACTACTGCGATGATGATGTTGAATAGAATTTTCTGCGAAAAAAACCCGCTTTACCGGGAGTTTTTCTACTTTATAAATTATGTTTACAAAAAAACTCGACAAAATTGCTTCTGCATGTGGCCTCAGTTTATGAAGTTGAATTTAACGATGATTTCCAGTGGCTCTCTAAATTGATTTCCTTCCTCTTCTTTCCAGGAATCTATGGAACAGTGGATGAAAGCCTTAGCCTGTGCGAGTTACGATTATATGAAACTAATGGTAGCAGAATTACAAAGACAATTGGACATGGCCGAAGAAGAAACAACAGCAATTACTCCTCCTCAGGAATCTCCAAAAGCTCCACCAAGGCAAAGGCACAATCCTTTTAATCGGACCGAAACTCATCAACGATCTCAAAGTGTTAGATCTGCTCCTGGAAGAACTGAAAATGTCCCAAGAACTCGAGTTTCCTTTCGAGAATTGCACAACGCTTATGGAAGAAGAATCCTAGCTGATCTCAACGAATGGAGACACGCAAAAAGAAATGCCGAAGCACCTCTCATTAGCCTTTAATTAATTAACATTTTTATTATCTAGCTAAGTTATTGAGCTATTAAAAGCTCTAATCTTTGTAATAAATGTATACGAAAATGATTTAAAATAGGTTGATAAATAAATAATTTGGATTAAAACCTTTTGTTTTTGTTTCTAATTTCGAGATTCAATCCTAGAATGCTACTGTGGGTCTCCGAGACCCGAGCGTATTTTTGGTGTATCAAATCAGGTAGAAAGCCAAGGGCTGCTGGGATTGAAGGGCTTTATTATTTGATGACAATGTTTATCGTACGTGTTTTTGTGTTGTAAATTAATTTTTTCAAATTATTTTTGACCAATAACAAGTGTTACATGTAAGTATACATACATGTTGACTTGATTACGTTGTTACGTCCCAAAATATGTGACTTACATTTTATTTTATTTGAAAATGGTTCCTCATTTTAGATACTAATTTAAAATGAACTAGAAAACTGGGATGAGCTACAAGACTACTACCAGACTACAAGAAATAAATTGATCACACTTGAATTTAAATTTTACAAATTAAGATTTATTTGAGGGGTAACACTAGAGGCAGAAAAAAGGCCTAACTTTGACGATTTATTTTGAAAGTATGAAAAAAGTAATAAGGTTTCTTTTTAAAGAGTTTATTGAACATATATTGAAGCATAAGAAAAAAAAATTATTATCATTTTGATACAAAATGGCGGCGACAGAGCCCATTTTTGAAGTCTTTTTTTAAAGCACCCTTTACGGGAGGACGGTTTTCTCGTAAAGTATACCAGAAGACTTGGAACAAAAAACCAAAAAATTTTGTAATCTATATACTATTAAACGACGTGCGGGGTTTTTTAATAAGCAACGAATTGTTTGTAAAAAAAGGTTTACATTAAATAAAAAAAACGGCTACGTACTGTGTGTCGTTTGACAGAAAATAAAGTCTCTAAACTAACCATAAAGTAAAAAGAACTCAGAATAATTGCTCTGCCTCGTGGTAGAGGTAATTTCGTGAGGGTCAAGAACGTTTAAACCATTTTTGTTTTGATTTAAAAATATATAAATGAGTAACTTCATTTATAAGTAGGTAAAATATATACATAAATGAGAAAAGAAACAAAAGCTTAACTAGAAATAATCAACATTGATCGGAAATTATGCTTAGAACAAAGAAAACGCGTCGTAGAATACGTGCCGACTCTCAAAATCAACTAGAAAAAATGCAACACTCAAACATCTTTGAAAAATAAAGACAAAAATTCAAATCAGACTCAACAACTTACAACAGAGAGGAAAATCGTCTTCCTGGACGATTTTAAGATCGTTTGGCGTTCGCAAAGAGCAAAAAAAAATCGTGTTCAGCGCGCGGTCCGAGGCAAAATCGATAATTGAACCTTTTAAAAAATTTTGTTCACTATAGGACTAGCTTTATTACCAGCTTTTTCTGATCCTAAAGTATTGTTTAAACAAAGAAAAAAAATCAATTTTTCCAAAATCCTAGATTGGCGTTACCCCTTAAATAGATTGAAATAAAAAAATATAAAAAGTTACGTTTGAAAGGTCAGATAAGACGTTTCAGACATTTATAATAATACAGCTGGATGTTCTTTCTTGATCAAGCTCTCGATCAACTCTTCTTGTTTAGTTTTAGTCCACCTTAAACAGGGATGACTTGTTAATCAAACAAGTATATGAGAAAAAAGAAGTTCTTAAAGAGGTATCAAATAATTTAATACTTACAAATTTACGAAGTTTCCACCCTTTGTATTCGACTCGAGTAGAACGTTCCTCTGCTATCTGCTCTCGAGATCCTGGACTGCATCGGCTGGGCGATACTGAGAATATTGGTCAGTGGGTTGAGGAGACAGGTCAACCCTTTTGCCTGTGTTCTTCTTTCCCTTTGTGACAAGCGTCGTTTTGTTTATCGATGTAACTGAGATTTTATAACTTCCGCACAGATATGCTAGACTTTCAAAGGTTTAAGATACGAGATCCTTTTCTTCTTCTTCTTTACTACCCACACTCCCTTCCACTATGGAGGGGGTGGGAACGATTAGCCTAGGTCTGAAGATAGTTTACTCCATGCAAATAAAGCGTGACCTATTTGGCCATGGCTATGACAATTAGTAAGCTTCAAATGTTTGATATGCCTCAAGAGATAATAATGTGCCGCAAGGTTAGGTTCTTTGGTTATAAACTGTGATTAGGAATTGTGTGGAGAGCAGTGATGCTAATAGACCGCGACTTTTTCAACTGCGCAAGCGTCGCGTTGGAAGGGGAAAGCCACGTCATTGGCCGTAACACGCGCGCTTATTTTAAATGCTTCAAATTCATTTTTATTTTCAAATCGAGAAATTATAATAATTCAAGTTGATATGGTTCATATATGTTACTGCAATAACTATAAGATTCATGTTAATACAGTATTTTATTATTATTACTATGGAAAATGTAATTTACTTAATGTCCGATTAAAATATCAAAGTATGTCTAAAAATCGTAAATGAACTGCCCTGAAGTTCAAATTTTTTAAACATGAAAAAAACAATGTTGGTTGAAACTTCGATTATTCTAGTTGAAGATTCATCATTTTAGTTGAAACTTAATCTTTGTGGTTTGAAATTCAACTATTCCAGTTGAAGATTAATAATTTCAGTTAAAAATTCATCGCATTGTTTGAATATGTGAAGATTTTTTTTAATTAGCTTTTTTGTTTGTTAAAAATTTGCTTTAAACTTAAAATATATTTATTCCAATTCAATATTCCATCATTTGATTTGAAAATTTATCTCTTTCGTTGAACACTAATTTTTTGAACTGATAATTTAACCATTCAATTTTTGGTTGAAAAATGATCTTTTTAAATTGAAAGTTCATCTATTATGGTAGCTATTTTTACTTGAAAAGTTAGGAATCTGAAGCAATTTAAATTTAATTCAACATGGTACTGTATACATATTTCGAGTCAAATGTTTAGAAAAAGGCGTAATATTTGGATGGATCCGTACCATGTACAACTATACTTGGAAAAAACCTGTTATCGAATCGTTTATTTGATAGACTATTCGTAGAGAGATAAACATTATTAGAAATAATGTGATAAAAAACATTTTGGAGGTCTCATATGAAACTTTCAAGTTAATAGAATCTTGTAAAGATTTGCAAAAATACAGTGAACTTTACCTAACTGTAACAGCTGATTGAGAACAAGTGAAGAACGTTAGTCAAAATAATATATTTTTTCTTTTAATTCTGAAAATTTTGAACGTTGGGGCGGTTAATTTACTATATTTTTAGACAAACTTTATATTACAATGGGATTTTTTACTGAGATATTAAGTACATTACATTTTCCATAGTCATAATAATAAAATACTGTATTATCATGGATCTAATAGTTATTGCAGTAATATATATGAACCATATTAACATAAATTATTATAATATCTCGACTTAAAAATAAAACTAGCATTATTCCTTATTTTTAGTCCGTCACCATATTTGTGTAAATTTGAAGCATTTAAAAGAAGCGCGCGTATTACGGCCAATAACGTGGCTTTCCCCTTCCAACACGACGCTTGCGCAGTTGAAAAAGTCGCGGTCTATTAGCATCACTGGTATAACTTAAAGCCTTTATACGATAATGTCGCACGGTTTCATTGAGTTTATTAAGTTGCTTTTACCTGTTTATTTATATTTAACATATATTTAGGTTTATTTAATTAAAAAAATTAATTATTTTTTACTTACATGTGAAACGTAACCTTCAAAGCTTTCTTCTTACTCCTCCTTCCTGTATAATTATTGCAAACAGGAACTACATAATTCACTATTTTTCCTCTTGTCAACTTTTTACAGTTCAACAAGAGAAAATAAATGAAAACTTGAAAAAAAAGCAATATGTATACAATAACTTTCGTACTTCGCACGATTGAAGATACACAGTATATATCTATATCTATATATATTTGTTACATGCTAAGATGGCGGCCTTCCCCTCTGAATTACTCAACCCCGCAACGACATGCCTAGTCCCCTACCTTCCTATGTCCATGGTTATAATAAGCAAGATTGGTGGAAGTAAAATGAAGATGGCGTTGTACGAATGAAAGCAAAGCGCGCGAAAATATGATTTGAAGTAGAAATTGATAGTAATAGTGTAAAGTAAAATTAAACCGGATAAGACACAGGAAATAGAACCCTGTTGGTATTTGAACATAAAAGAGGTTAAAGAAGTAAGTTATTGTTTTTGAACAATTTTAGGATTGGAAGAAAAGCATTTTTTGTAGGATTGAAGAGAAAAGGTTCAATGCTAAACGGTGGGAAAATTCTATTTTTTATCAGAGATGATTCAAGTAATTTTCTGGAATCTGAATATCTAGGGCAGGCCCATATAACATGATTAATATCTTCGTCAGGAAAGCCGCAAAATGCGTACTCCCCACCATCGATGAAATTTTTCCTAGCTAGACTAGCAGCTAGGTTATAGTGATTAGCACGTAGTCTGGAAATAGTGACTATTGATTTCCTGTCAAGATTACTATTATGAAACCATGGTTTGTTGAATTTAGATATATCAAAAAAGTTCTGAAAATAATATTGACCAATTCCTGATGATTCTGAAGCTCTACTCCATATCTCAAGAGCAGAGTTCAAATGCAGAGGAAGGATTGTTGCCCAAATGTCAGTGTGTGGAAGTTTAAGATCTTGAAATGTTCCTTCTGTGGTAGCTATTTTAGCTAAGTTATCCGTATTTTCATTACCCGAAATACCCTTGTGGCCAGGGATCCACACTAAGACAATATTTAGATTATTTCCTGTAGCTGTATAAAGGAGGTTTCGAATCCTGTAGATAAGATATGACGTAGAGGAAGAGGCATTAAAATATTTACAAGCTTGTAATACGCTTTTCGAGTCCGAGAAGATCACTGAATTGGAAATTATCCAAGATAAGTTGAATAGTTTCGCTAATAGCTAACGCTTCCGCAGTATAGATAGAAGCATGTTCGGACATCCTTAATTTAACTTCAATATTTAACTGCAAGGAATATATAGAAACCCCGACTGAAGATTCTGGGAATTTTGAGCCATCTGTGTAAAAATGGGTGAAATCATAAAACTTGCTGTTAATAAAGTTGTGGAATATTATATCAGGGGAATGACTGAGTTGTATAGCTAAACCTATGTTTAAATCAATCGTCGGTTGGAATAAATTTAATGGATAAGGACTTAAGAAGTGTAACGGATTGGCTGAGTTAAGAACTCGATCTTTATAACCCTTAAGTTTATAATAGGACTTTAACAAGAAAAAACCTTTATCCAGATTAAATTGAGTTAAACCATTTTTAGTTAAATAGTATAATTGGCAGAGAATATAATGAACTGGATGATTTACAGTTAAAAAAGTTTTAGTTAGAAATTTATCTGATAATAATTGGAATCTAGACTTTATTGAGAGTTCCTTCAATTCGGCTTGCATAACAATGATAGATGTGGATATACGGTAACCGGAGATAACACGTAAGAATCTATTGTGTAATTTGTTTAATTTCCTAAAGTAGGTGTCACCACTATAAATGGAAAGGGCATGGCTACCATAGTCGAAAGAGCTTCTCCCCAAGGAATGAAATAGTACTTTTAAGTGTCTGAGGGTGAGAGCCCCACCACGTACCACATAAGCATTTCAAAATATTGAGAACCTGATTGCCTCTATTAATTAGTTTTAAGAAGTGTAGATCCCCGGATAAGGTACAATGAAAAATGACCCCTAAAAAAATATCCGACTCAGACGGGTTGATAGTGTGATCATCTATAGAGATATAAACGTTATCTATTATATTATTGACTGGGATCGGAAAAATAACTAGTTTAGATTTATCTGGCGATATGGATAGTCCCCTTTTCTTTAAAAAAGAATTTATACTGTTTAAACTTTGTTGGAGAACTGTGATGCATTCATTTAAATCGTACCCTGTAAAATAAAGGGCTATGTCATCTGCGAATTCTAAGATTTTACAACCTGGATATAAAATTGAATGTAATTTTTTGGTATAAATAGTATACGAAATAGGACTAAGAATACAGCCCTGCGGGAGACCTCTTTCAACTATAAATGGTCCTTTGTTCTCGCCGTCAATTCTAAAGTAAAGGTTTCGTTTGTGGGTTAAGTTGAATATAAATTTTCAAATTTTAATTGGAATACCTATCTCAATTAGGTCATTAATTAAAATGTTTGGAATGACGTTGTCATAGGCGGCTTTGACATCCAAAAACAGACAGGCTGTATACTGATTTTTTGCTTGAGATAGATATAATTCCGAAGAGAGGATCGCCAGATTGTCAGCACAGGAACGGTTTTTCCTAACACCATACTGGGACGGAGGAAGGATATTTTGATTTTCTAACCAATAAACAAGTCTATTTAAAATAAGTTTCGCTATTATTTTTAAAAAACAAGAAGCTAACGCAATTGGTCTAAATTTATTTTTAGTTAACAATGTAATTTAAAATATGGAGCGAATGGAGAAGGGAGGCTTTTGAAAGATTTGATATTACTTCAAAGCTAATTTCATCAAGACCAGGAGAGGATTTAAGTTTTAAACTCCACAAAACAGAAGTCAGCTCTTCAAAAGAAAAGGATTGTTCGAAAATTTCAACTCGCTGAGACGCATTGTTAATTAGAAAGGGAGGAGTAGAAGTGTCACTCAGGGGGAGAGAATTCCTTTCTGAGAAGGAATTTGGGACAGGATTAGAACAACATTAGAAAAATCTTTAGACATTGCTAAAAAGCTTTCGATTTAAGCGATCATATTTTCTAATATGTCTAAATTTATAGAACTAGAGGTGGGCGTAATTTAATCAAAGAATCTATATCAAAGGTGGAATTGTTAGATTGAGCACGTTTCTTTTCCTGATGGTAAAGACGTGAGGCGTTATTAATAGGGATGTTCCTAAGCGCTGCAATTCTCCTGATCGAAATTTGATCTATGTAGACTGGACATTTCTTATTTCACTCAACTTTTATGCTGGACACAACTTTCAACAAATATTATTGTAAGAACACCGCATTACCAATCTTTGTCAGCATGGACCCCATATTCCAGATGTAGACGAGCCAGCTGATAGAGCCTCGATTAGTGGCCGCCAGATTTCGCATTATCGTGCCCATCGCAAATACCGACCGAACTGGCAAGCGGAACCGGAGTTGACACTTTGTTGGAATTTTTCTTTTTGCATCTTTTATACTCAAATAATGTACATAAACGTACTTTACTGTCGGCTCTTGCATTTCTCAAAGTTTGAAGCCGATATTTTACTTATCAAAAAAGTTCTTAGGTTCAAAAAATGCACCCAGTTTTAATTTCTTCGAAAATAATTTTTTGCGAAGTTCTTCCTCTAATAAGGTCCGTAAACGTAGTTTATTGTCTTCTCATACATTTTCCAAAGTTTCAGCCCGATAATTTATTTACAAAAAAGTTCTTAGAGTCAAAACAAAAAAAATCAGAAAATTGAAAAAGTGAGGTCGGTAATGTAGGTATTTGGCTGTGTCACATGCCCTTAAGCATGATACAACCCACTCATGGTCTAGCCGAAAGACGTTCTATTTTCGTCCAACTCGCGCATACCAACACCACGGCCATCTTGGATACCAACAGTTATTCAATATGGCGGTGTAGCTGGGTATCGTTGCTTATTGGCTGCATTTTTGTTACTTGTGTGTGCCGCGTGGCTATACACCTTGCCAGAGATGACCTCATCTCTGACCTTGCATAGGTTGGATCATGGAGTTGAGTATCGATTAGGGAAGGGTAACGCTCAGTGAGAATCGATTCTTCGATTCTAATTCTTCGATTCCAATATTTCCCCACTCCCCCTTCTCAAAAAGCCCGCGTAAATTAAAAATTTCAAAGGGTTTTTGGAGATGTTTGTTGTCAAAATTAAAACCAATTCAACAAATATAAATTTCAATTCATGTTTTGATGTCTTTTGAAGAAAATTTCTAAAATTTCATTAATTAGGTTTTTTTCTTTAGGAAAACGAAAATTCATTTTCTCTTAACTCTGTGATCGGAATCGATGGCGATTCCGACGAAGAATCGATTCCCTAAAACAAAGAATCGATTCCGAAGAATCGAAGAATCGACGCCAAGAATCGATTCTTCGAAGGAATCGGAATCGACTTGGCCATCCCTAGTATCGATGGTTTTTCCTGAAGATATTATCAACGTGGATGCGGCACCACTTCAAGAACGAAAAATGAATTTTCGAAAAAAGAGCTCTGCACGCAACCAAATATTTGAATTTTTAACCAAGAAAATGATTTTTTAACCACGAAAATTAATTTTCTACTAAAAAAGACGAATGAACAATAAAATACATGGATTTTCCACAAAAAATATGCATTTTTAACCAAATATTTGAATTTTCAACTTGAAAAAAATATTTCAATCATGAATTTTTAAATTGCATTTTTTAATCAAAAGGATAAATTTGCAACTATAAATGTAATAGTTAAATTGTCAGTTAAAAAAATTAATTTTCAACAAAATAGTTAAATATAAAATCAAAGAGATGGGTCTTCAAGAACGACTACTTGAATTTTCAACCATATAGTCGAAATTTTAATCAAACAAGATGAATTCCAAGAATAGTTGGATTTTCTTATTGGGTTTACATTTAAGCGAAAAAAACGAGAAAAAGGGAAAGTTCCTTGAAAAAGGGGGGAAAAAACAGAATTCTTGAAAAAAGGGGAAAAAACGGGAAATGGGAGAAAGTGTGTGAAGTCTAAAATATGAAGGTGATTTTTAAACTTATTAAGATATTATTTAACATACTAAACAATACTCAAATAAAAAAAAGTCTAAAAAAATGAATTAAAAGTACTATCGTACTATTATCAAATATTTTTACATTCCTTATTTAAAAATAGGAGAGGGATCAGCTTCAGACTTATCTGTTTCCATCAAAGTCTCAGCTTTCGTCAAAAAAACGAAGAATCTTTTAAACAAATATTTATTTTTTTTAACGATGTAAGTTTGCCCCTTCAGGACGTAACAGAATTTTGAAAAAAGATTGCTAGGGGTAGAAAGATATGCTTAAACTAGTGCTTAAGAGGTTTAATAAATAACTATCTATTGCACAATTGCAAAAAAGTATTGTACAGTTGCAATTTCATCCAGAATTAGAACTCGATTAAATTAAATTCCGAAAAAAAACCTAGAGTTTCCAACTCTGGGCCGAAAGAATAAAAACAGCCAGCTGCCCTAAAAGTACGTGTAGAGACAATAAAAAAATACCTGTCGTAAAAAAATGGAGTCTCTTAATTTTTGAACCTATTTTTCACTTATTTGAACTTGAAGACGCCCTTTTTCTTCGACTCTCCAGGAAGATGTCTTGCGCCGAGTAACAATCGGGCCTTATCCTCTTCC
Source organism: Andricus quercusramuli (assembly GCA_932178445.1). Classification (NCBI taxonomy): domain Eukaryota; kingdom Metazoa; phylum Arthropoda; class Insecta; order Hymenoptera; family Cynipidae; genus Andricus; species Andricus quercusramuli. Next base: position 26,136 of record CAKNXH010059332.1, on the reverse strand, counting down.
TGAGGTGTAGTTTCCTCTTGGGGACCTCTCGGTTTGATTTGTAATTTCTGCTTGATTGCCTGGCTCAAAATCACTCGTCTCGAGTCACTTTTCATTGCCAGGAGGAGATCTAACCAGGTCCAGGTCACATTGTGATATTCGAGAGTCGGAATTACTAGAGCGAAATCTCTCACGTCTTCCAAATTCTTTTCTTTGTTACCCTGAAATGAAAATCGTCTTCTTACCAGTTCCATATCAGACATAAAAGGGAATCTTAAAAAAAAAAAATTTTAGGAGCCGTACTTAAAATACGTAACAGGTTATGGGCCCAGCCTGAGACCCCCCTCCCTCCTGTAACAAAATAAGTCTACCCCCACTCTTTTTTCTCTCACTTGTGTCTCCTTTTCTTACATCAAATAATGAAATAACCATTTATTAACCATGTAAAAAATGAGGCATTTCATTTTTTCGTTGGTCAATAATTTATAAAAAAAGGCAGAACCATAAATAAACAAATTGTTAATTTTTTGCGAACATAAGTCGTCTTTGAAAACCTTGAAATCTTTGTGAATTCGTTGAAATTTCTGTGAAATCTTTTGGAATCTTTTCAAATTTTTGTAAAATATTTGAAATCTTTGAAAACTTTAAAAATCCTTGAAACCTTTGAAATATTGTGCAATTTGTATGAAATCTTTGAAATATTTTTGAAAGCTTTCTTTAATCTTTGTTTGTGAAATCTTTTTTATTCGTTAAAATCAGTGAATTAATATCGAAATCTTTTCAAATCTTCTAAAATGTTTTAAAACCTTTTAAAAAATCATTTCAAATCTTCGAAATATTTTAAAATCTTAGAAATCTGGTGTACTGTGAACGTTTTCAAATCTTTGAAATGCTTCAAATCTTTGTAAAATGTTCAAAATCCTTTTAAATATTCTAAAATCTTTGGAATATTTTGAAACCTTTTGAAACTGAATTAAAATAGAAATTTTCAACTAATAATTTTTATAATTTTTTATGTCACAAAACATTTATACTTGTAACATTATATATTCTATATTCTAAATATCCTTTAACACAACAACAGAGAACAGAGGAAAAATACTTCAAATTTTCACTAAAAAATATTCATTTATTACAAAAAATGGAACAGTTAAACTTTCAATTGAAAAAATTAATTTTCAACAAAAAAAAACATGCTTTCAACAAAATAGTTCAACTTTAATCCAGAGTGATGAATTTTTAAATAAAATTATGAATCTTCAACTGGAACACTTGAATTTTCAACCAAAGAGATGAATTTTCAAACAAGATTAATTTTCTACCAAAAAATACAATTTTTCAACAAAGTACATGAATTTTTAACCAAATAGTTGAATTTTGAACTAAAAAAATAATATTTTGCAACCTAAAATGGAATAGTAACACTTTTAGTTAATAAAAATAATTTTAACCCAAACATAAGAGTTTTCAACAAAAACAATGAATTTTCAACTGAAATAGTTGATATTTAAACCATAACGATGAATTTTCAACTAAAAAATGATGAATTTTTAAACAAGAAGATTAATTGAAATGGCTGGAGTTTGAAAAGCATAATTAGCCATTTGAAATTTTTTATTTAAAACGATTAATTTTTTTTTTAATTGAAATATACATTTTTTTTCAATGTTTTCTATTCACAATTACTTTTCATTTTGAATGTATTTTGAGAATAATTTAATTTTAAACTTAACGGTTTATATTTCAAAATTTTTTCATTTTTAACACTGAATTCATTTTTTTATCTTAGAAAAAATGGTCCAATCAATTTTATTGTTAAATTATCATTTGTTTATGTATAATAATTTAAAATTCTAGAATTTTAGATGCTAAAACATTCAATATAGTTTTGAATTTCAAATTGATAAATTTTAATTGCTTCGAATTGAAAATTATTTAAATTCAAAAATTTTCAAATTTAAAATATATAATTTCGAACGCTTTTATTTAGAAATAATAAAATTGTAATTTCTTTCAACTATTTAGGGTCCACTTTTTAAAATTCTATTATGAAAATAATCCATTTTTAACGTTTGTTAAAAATTGTCCAATTTTCAAAATTCTAGAGTAAAGTATTTCAATTTTGGGAGCTTCTGATTTTAAATTTTGTAATTTCATGATATTAAATTTTAAACGTTTTTATTTAGAAATGATACAAGTTTAATTATTTTTCATTCCATTCGTAATATTATGCTTTTTTCACAATTTTACCTCATCTAAAATCGTTTGATTTGGAACTTTTTCAATTCAAATCAATCGATATTTTTTTTTAATTTCAAACGCTTTCAATTCGAATTTATACATTACTGTTTCAAACAAAATTAGCTTATTATTATCTTATATTCAAAAATTTGTTTAATAATGGATTTTTAAATTGTTTATATTTTTAATTTTTTTTAAATAGTTACATAGGCTAAATAAAAAAAATCGCATTCAAAATGCGATTTTTTATTTTTCAAGATTTGAATTTACAAAACATAGCCTTCAATTCCAATTGAAATTTTCAATTTTAAACACTTCAAATTACAAGTGATACTATTTGATTTAATTTCTAACAAATTGTCCAATTTTTAAAATTATACTCTGAATATTGCAATTTTGAAAGGTTCTTATTGAAAATTTTTCAATTCAAAATTATCAACTTTAAACGTTGTTATTTAGAAATGATACCGGTTTAATTATTTTCCATTCCATTCGCTAAATTATCCTTTCTTCCAAATTTTTACCTAATCTAAAATCGTTCAATATATATTTTAAATTCTTAAAAATAATACATTTTTAATGTTTTTAAATTGTCCTATTTTCGAAAGTTAAAAATTAAATTATTCAATTTTGAACGTTTTTATTTTAAATTGCCAGAAGTTTAATTCCTTTTAACTTTATTCGAAAGATTTTCCTTTTTTTTTTTAAATTTTACCTGATCTAATATTCTTTGATTTGGAATATTTTCAATTCAAAATCGTTCAATAATTTTTTTTTAAATTTGAAACACTTTCAATTCGAAATTATTATTTCTTGTTTTAAAAATTTCTTAAACATGATATTTAAAATTTTGGTTAATAATGGATTAATAAATTATTTATATTTTTAATGTTAAGAAATAAAATTTTCGAAATTTCAATCTATAACTATCCAATTTCGAAATTCTTCAATTCAAAATGAAAATTTTCAATTTTGAACGCTTTACATTAAAAATAATACAATTTCAATTCCTTTTAATTTTAAATGGTCCAATTTTCAAAATTATAATCCAAAATTTTTCCATTTTTACCGTTTCTGAATTGTCCTATTTTTGAAATTTTAATGTATAAAATGATAAATCTTTTAACTAGAATAACTGAATTTTTGACCAACAAGATTAATTTTTAACCAAGAAGACTAATTTCTACCAAAAAAGATGAATTTTCAACTAAGAAAGATAATTTTTTAACGAAAAATTGAATAATTAAATTTTTAGTCAAAAAATGAATGTTCAACCAAAGAGGTAAGTTTTTAACTAAGATTATGGAATATCCGACTGGAATAATAGTTACATTTGCAGCTAAAAAAAAATAATTATCAACCGTGAACTAATAGAAGGAAAAAAATTCTTCAATGAAACAGCTCATTTTCCAACCAAAGAAATTAATTTTTAATTAAAACGACTAATCTTCATAAAAAAAATTGTAAGAAAAGAGTTTAACTTTCAACCAAGTAATTTTATTTCCAACCTAAAAGATGAATTTTCAACTAAAATGATAAATATTGAACTGGAATACTTGAATTTAAAAGAAAAAAAAAAAAATTTAAACAAGAAGTTTCTACTAAAATGATGAATCTTCAACAAAAAAAAGTACGTTCAAGAAAGTAGTTAAGCTTTTAACAAAATGGTTGAATTTTTCTGACTAAACAAGATGAATTTTTAATTAAAAATTTAATATTTGATACAGTAACTTAAAAATAATTTAAATTAATATAAAAAACAGTGGAATTCATTTAAAAAATTGAACTAAAAAATAATATCTTTCAACCGAAAATGGAATAGTAACATTTTTAGTTAAAAAAATTAATTTTTACCCAAACATAAGAGTTTTCAACAAAAACAATGAATTTTCAACTGAAATAATTGATTTTTAAACCAGAAAGATGAATTTTCAATTAAAAAATTATGCATTTTTAAACAAGAAGATTAATTTTCAAATAAAAAGATTAATTTTCCACCAAAATATGCAATTTTTTAACAAAATACATGCATTTTTAACGGAATAATTAACTTTTTAATTAAAGAAGACAAAAAAAAACGAGAAACATCCAAAGGAAAAAAAAAGTTTTTAATCAAACAGCTCATTTTTCAATCAAAGAAATGAATTTTTAATTAAAATGATGAATCTTAAAAAAAAAATGTAACAAAAAGAGTTTAACTTTCGGCCAAATAATTTTATTTCCAAATAAAGATGAATATTTAATAGAAATAATAAATATTTAACTGGAATGCTTGAATTGTTAACCGAATTGAAAAATTTTTAAACAATAAGATTAAATTTCAAATAAAAAGATAATTTTTTACAAAAAATATAAATTTTTTAACAAAATAAATGAATTTCGAACGAAATTACTGAATTTTTAACTGGAATAGCTGAATTTTATGCCCCCAAAAAATTAATTTTTATCCATAAAGATGAATTTTCTACATAAATGACGAATTTTCCACAAAGTACATATATTTTTAAACAAATAGTTTAATTTTTTAATACAAAATATCAATTTTCAACCAAATAGTTGAATTTTCATTAAAAAAAAAAGATAAATTGATTTTTAAGAAAGTGGTTACATATTCAAACAGAGAAGAATTTTACAAGTGTGATATAGTTGAATTCTTAGTTAAAGAATTAATTTTCAATAAAAAAAAAACTAGTTTTGAACCAAAAAAATTAATTTTCTACCAAAAAAGAATCATTTTAACAAAATACTTGAATTTTCAACCAAATTCTTTAATTTTTGATGGAATTTCCATCCTAGTAGTTGAATTTTCAACCAAAAAGTTTATATTGCTAGCAAAAAAAAAAGACAAATTTTCAACAAAATAGATGAATTTTCAACTAAAAAAAATTTTTCAACGAGAAATAGAATAGTATAATTTTAAGTTAGAGAAATAATTTTTCAGCCAAATAAAATAATTTTTTACGAAATAGTTAAATTTTCAACTGAACAGATGGATTTTTAGCCAAAAAGATTAAATGTCTATTAAAAAAAACTTTCAACCAGGAATTGAATAGTTAAATTTTCAGATAAAAAAATTAATTTTCAATAATAATTAAAATGCAACCAAAAAGATTAATTTGACAAAAAAAAAATTTTAAGAAAATACATGACTTAAAAATTTTTTTTTAAATTTTTAATGGAATGTTTAACTGGAATAATAGTTACATTTTCAGTTAAAAAAAAATCATTTTCAACCAAAAAACATCCAAAGCAAAAACCAGTTTTCAATCAAACAGGTCATTTTTCAACCTAAAGAAGATTAAATTAAAAAGAAAAAAGATAATTTTCAACGACAAAAAAAAATAAAGAATCGTTGCTTAGACAAAATACGTAAATTTTCAACGAAAAAGTTGCATTTGCACTCAAAAAAGGCACATTTTCATCCAAATTGTTGAATTTTGAACTAGAAAAGATCAATTTTTAACAAGAAATGGAATAGTTAAATTTTCTGTTAAAGAAATTAATTTTCTGCAAAAACAGACGAATTTTCCACAAAGCACATACATTTTCAAACAAATAGTTTAATTTTTAAATGCAAAATATCAATTTTCAACCAATATTTGAATTTTTACCAAAAAGGAGAAATTGATTTTCAACAAAGTAGTTGCTTTTCAATATAAATAATTTAATTTTTTAAAGAAAGTTTAATTCTTAACAAAAAAAGGTGAATTTTAAATCTAAAAGGACAAATTTTCTATCGAAATAGACGAATGTTCAACAAAACAGTTGAATTTTCAACCAAAATGGATAATTTTTTAACAAAATACTTGAAATTACAAAAATGAATTTCCAACCAGATAGCCTGGTTTTGAAAAAAAATTAAACTTTAACCAAAAATAGTTGAATTTTCAAAACGAAAATAAGAATTTTCCGCAAAAAGACGAATTTTCAACGAAAAATTAAATATGTGGTATTTCAACAAAAAAAAAAACGAATTTTCAACAAAGTAGTTAAATTTTCAACCAGGGTTGAATTAAAAAAAATCAACAAAATAGTTCATTTTTTAACAAAATAGTTCAACTTTTTACCTACAAAGATGAATTATTAACCAAAACGACGTATCTTCAACAAAGAAAATTAATTTTCTACCAAAAAAGAGAAATTTTCAACTAAAAATGATTAATTTTCAGTAAAAAAATTTCAAATAAATAGGTGAATTTTAAACCAGATATGAATTTTCAACTAAAATGATGAGTCTGCAATTCTGCAACCAAAGTATGAATGTTTAATAAAGTAGGTACACTTTTCACAAAAAAAAAAAAAAAAATTCTACAAAACAGTTGAATTCTCAACCCGACATTATTAATTTTCTACCAAAGAGACGAATTTTCTGATCACGAAAAGACGAATTTTCAACAAATAAAGATTTTTTAGCCAAGACAGGAAGAAATGTCAAAGAAATTGTTGAACTTCAAGCCAAAACACGAATTTTCTCTACAAAAATTAAATTTACAAACAAAATATATGACTTCAGCAAGAAATTATTTTTCCACGGAGCTGATCAATTTTTACCCAACAAAAATGAAATTTTAAATCGAGAAAATTATTATTTTTTTACCAAAAAAGGAGAATTTTCAACTAAAAAAGATCAATTTAAAAAAAAAATGGAAAAATTACGTTTTCAGTTGAAAAAAATAATTTTAAACCAAAAAAAAAGACTTTCCCACTAAACAGTTAAATTTTTAACCAAAGACATAAGCCTCCAATCAAAAAAATGAATTTTTAACAATGTAGTTTAACTTTTACCCAAGCAGTTGAATTTGCAATTTAAAAAGAATTATTTTCAATAAAATAGTTACACTTTAAATCAAAGAGCTGAATTTTCAACTAAAAATATAACTCTTAAAAAAAAAAGATTTCTTAACAAAGTGGTTCAACCAAATCTTTCAAACAAAATGGAATGAATACTCAAGCAAAGAGGAATTATTTTTAACCAAAAAGTGGCATTTTCATACAAAAAAAATAAATTTTAACCAAAGCGGATGAATTTATAAATAAAAAAGATAAATGAAAAAAAAACAGTTGATTTTCTGTTAAAAATGACAGTTTCTGCAAAAAAATTGAATTTTCAATACAAAAGGACGAATTTTTACTCAAAAAAATGATTTTTTAACAAAATTAATGAATTCTCTACAGAATAGTTGCATTTTTATCCAAAGAAGATAAAATTTCTCTTGAAACAGATGATTTTTTATTCAAAAAGAAAACAAATTTTAAAAAAATATTTGAATTTTCATCCAGAAAAGAATCCAGTTGACTTTTCAAGATCAAAATATGAATTTTTTGAGCAAAAAATAAGTTTCTACGAACAAAATTGAATTTTTCATCCAAAAAGACGAATTTTTTTTCACCAAAAGGGAGGAATTTTTAATGAAATAGTGTAATTCTCTACCAAATAGTTGAATTTTTATCTATAAAGATGAAATTTGTACTAAAACAGATGAATTTTTAATTTAAAAAAACGACACATTTTTTTATAGTTGAACTTACATTCAGAAAAGCTTTTAGTTCATTTTTCAACACCAAAATATAAATTGTAAACAAAAAGTAAAATTTCTACGAAATAGTTAAATTTTCGACAAAACAGCAGAATTTTTAACCAAAAGTATGACTTTTTAACAAAATGGTTTTATTTTCAACCAAACAGTTGCATTTTTATCGCAACAAAGATGAAATTTCTTTTAAAACGGATGAATTTTTAATTGGAAAAAAAATAAATTTTCAAAATAGTTGAATTTTCATCCAAAAGAATTTCAATAGATTTTTAAACAAAAAAATACAAATTTTAAACAAAAAGTAAATTTTCTAGGAAATAGTTGAATTTTCGACAAAACAGTTGCATTTTTTTCCAAGGAAAGATTAAATATTTCTACTGGAAAAATATGATCTTTTAAATTAAGAATACAAATTTTCAGAAAAAATATTTTTCATCAAAAAAAAAGATTTCAGTTGATTCAACAGGTTTTTTTTAACCAAATTGTTGAGTTTTTAAGCAAAACACCCAATTTTTATAAAACAATTGAATTTTCAACCAGTAAATATGGATTTTTGACAGAAAAGTTATCTGTCAACCAAATAGTTGAATTTTCTACGAAGACAGGGGAATCTTCAAACGAAAAAGACGAATTTTCAACAAAATTAGCCCATTTCTAACTCGTTCCAAACCCTGTATTACCCCTCATTTCCCCCCACATTTCCTAGTGCCCTTCCCCTCAATTTCCCTTTCTTTATTTACCCCGCTTATCTTATTTCCCCTCCATCGTTTCTCCTAATACCTTCCTCCTAATATCCCCTACTCCCCACCTAATTTCCTCCTCTCCCCTCCCATAATTCCCCTCAGTTACCCTATTTCCATACACCACATTTCTCCTCACTCCAACCCCCTCAATTCTCCTCACTTTTCCTACTTCTCCTCGCCTCATTGTCCCTCACTTTTTCTACTTCCCCTCATTACTCCTAATTCCCCCTTACTTTCCCACCCACCCTAATTTCCCCTCACTTCTACTGCTTTTCCTATTTTCACTCCCTTCATATCCTTTCACCTCCCCTACTTCCTCTCCTCATAATTTCCTCTCACTTCCATTACTTCCCCTCTCCTATTTCCCTACCTTCCCTCATTTAACCTCATCTCATTTCCCTTAACTTTTCCTACAACCCTTCCCCTTATATCCCCTCTATTTTATTTTCCCCACTTCTCTTACTTCCCCTCCCTTACACACCTCTCAGTTTCCTTACCCCACAACTAATTTCCCCTACTTTACCTCTCCTGAATTTTCCTACTTCACCATACCGCATTTCCTCTAATTTCCCCATCCCGTATTTCCTCTAATTTCTCCATCCCTCATTTCTCCTCACTTTCCCGCCCCTCATTTTTCCTCACTTAACCCATTTCCATACCCCGAATTTCTCCTCACTCACACCTCTCACTTCTCCTACTTCTCCTCTCCTCATTCCACCTACTTCTTCAATCATTTCCGCATACTTCCTCTCCCATGATTTCCCATAATTCCCATTACTTTTCCTCGCCTCAATTCCCCTCACTTTTCTTACTTCTATCCACTTTTCCCTCATTCCTTCTCCCTTAATTTTTCCTTCTTTTCCCAGCCGCTCTAATTTCCCCTATTTTCCTTAGTTTCACTACTCTCATTTTCTCTACTTCCTCTTCCCTTATTTCCCCTCACTTCCTCTGTTTCACCACTCCTCATTTCCCTTCACTTCTCCTACTTCCCTTCCCCTTACTTCCCCACTACTTGATCTTTCTCCAATTCATAAAAATTTATATTTTTAACTTCAGAATTAATATCAAGGATGACAGCGGTAACAAAGCTCAAAAAAGAGGAAATAGGATAATTTTTTCACGAAAAAGGGGAAAGATTAGACATTTATTATTACCTTTAGAAAAAAAAAGAAAAATTATGTTTTTTAAACTCGTCCCTGGATTTTTATAAAGTTTCGAGGATTTTAAATTAAAATTTTATGTTAGCTTAAAGTTTTACAATTTACAGTACATTACATTATGTTACATTAGATTACGTTTTTCGGTTCTATCATCATCTTTTACCGAAAATTTACATGTTTAAATAAAAATTCTTAGATTTTGAAGGTTCATAATTTTGTTAACGATTTTAACTTAAGTCAACGTTTTACATCGAAAAGTGATATTTTTAATAAAAATTTAATTATTATTATTTTACAATTTTCTATTATATTTATGTTTTTCGTCGGAAATTCGTATTTTTAATTTTAAAAAATGGATTTCAAAGAAGTTTCAAACCATGGCGTTTCGCACAAAAATATGACATTTTGAATGAAATAGTGATTAGATTTAAAAAAAAGTTAAGTTTTTTTTAATACAATTTAGGTTAAGCTAGTGATTTTCGTATAAACAAAGAAGATTTACATTTTCTTAACAGTTTCAGGTTATATTAACGTTTTTGAGATAAAATTGATTATTTTAAACAAAAATTGTAAGATTTTTGAAGAATAATTAAAATTCTGAACAATGTTATGTTATTTTTGTGGTTTCCGTAGGAAATTATTAGTATTTTTAATCAAAAATAATTAAATTTTAAATAATATTTAGAATTTCAACAACTTTAGGTTATGTTTGTCCGTTTCACCTAGAGATTTAAATCCAATTATTTTTCTTTAAAATAATAGAATCTACAAGCTTGAACAATTTCGAATTCTGTTAGTAGTTTTTGTCGGAAAAAGACAGTTTTATTAAAAAAAAATCATTAGATTTGAAAGGATCATAATATTTTTCAACAATTTTACGTTACGTTGACATTTACATCGAAAATTGGTATTTTCGATCCAAAATCATTTTAATTTGAACGAGATTTAGAGCTTTTAAACAATTGTGGTTCATGTTAATGTTTTTTTTTTCGGAAAATAGTATTGTTAATTTTTATAAATTATATTTTAAACAATACTCAGAACCTTTCAACAATTTTAGGCTATGTTGGTGTTTTACACGAGAAATAGATATTTTTAGTAAAGAACATGAGATTTCAAAAAATGATTGAAACTTATTCTACAATGTAGGTTAAGCCAGCGGTTTGCAATATAGATTAGAAAGAAGATTTATAATTTTTGAACAATTTAAGGTTATGTTGAAGTTTTTCACGGAAAATCGTTTATTTGAAATAAAAATTATTGCATTTAAAAGAAGATTTACAATTTGTAATAATTGATTCCTACGTCATTTTAGTGCTTTCGGTTTTAAAAAGAAAAATAATTAGATTTAGCTGTTCAAAATTTAACTTTTGAAAATTAAACTATTAAAAAATGATGAAAATTAAAAATTCGATTCTTAACTTCTGAAAACTAGAGAAAAAATAAAATTACGTATCAAAAACAAATTTAAAAATGTAAAATTCACATAGTTTTATATGAGAATTAAATAAATAAACATTTCAATCCATACAAAACAAAATTGAAAAAAGTAGATTTTTTCGAAAATAATATAATAATAAAACAATTTTTTGTTTGAATGTCTATTTTTTGCACGAAAACATTACATATTAAATCTGAAGTTAAGATATCAATTCTCATTAATTATCAAAAATATTGGGCTTGTTTTTTTTTATTATTTTCGATAATAGATACTATGAAAAACAAAAATTTTGTTATAAATTTTATATTTTAGCTTGAAAATGGCGCATTTAAAAACTCTTTGGAATCTTTTCATATAATTTATTTTCAAAAGTTTTCCAGAAATTCGTTTAAATTCCTTAAAAACGTATAAATCCGTTAAAATAAGTTAAAATAAGAAAACATTTTTCTCGCACCTGGATTTTTATTTTCTAATATGAAAAACATAAAATATTTAAGTAATATTTTGAGTAAAAATATCGAATTTTCAACAAAATAGATTATATTTTAACCAGATAATTTAATTTTTACCCAAAAAGATAAATTTTCAACCAACCAAATTAATTTTGTTTAAAAAGATGAATGTTCAAAAAAGATATAAGTTTAGGAAAAAATAGTTGAATTTTTAACACAGAAAGAAAAGTTTTCAACCAAAAATGAAATAGTAAAATTTTCAGGAATAAAAATTAATTCTCAACAAAAAAAAAAACAAATTTTTAACAAAAAACTTCAATTTTCAACTAAAAAGATGAATTTTCATCTAAAATGATGAATTTTGAACCAAAAATATGCAGTTTTTACAAAGTAGATCAACTTTCAACCATGCAATTGAGATTTTAATGAAATAAGATTTTTATTTTGAATAAAAAATAGTGCAATTCAACCAAAAAAAATTAGTTAAAGCAGCACCGAGCGCCTACAAGGAAGAAATTTAAGTCTCAACAGAATCTTTTGTAATTTTGAAAAAAAATTGGTTGAAAAAAAGTTGGAAAAAAATTGTTGAATACAAAATTAATTAAAAAAAAAACTTTTTTAGAAAAAATGTTTGAAAAAAATTATGTATAAAAAATGTTGAAAAAAATTGTATTGAAAAAAGGTTTAAAAAAAAAAATTTATTAGAACAAATGTTTGACAAAAAATCATGTAAAAAAAAAATTTTGAAAAAAATGGTATTGAAGAAAATATTCGAAAACAATTTTTGAAACAAAAAATTTTAGGAAAAAATTGATGAAAAAAAAATTTGTTAGAAAAAATGTTTGAAAAAAAATTATGTAACAAAAAAGTTTGAGAAAAAATGTTATTGAAAAAAAGGTTTGAAAGAAAAATTTTTGGAAGAAAATGTGTGAAAAAATTTTTTTAACAACATTTTTTGAAAAAAATATATGAAAAAAAGGGTTGAAAAAAATTATGTAAAAAAAATTGTATTGAAAACCCCTAAAAACGAGATTTATACCAAAATATATGAATTATTAAACCAACAAGGCGAATTTTCAACAAAAGAGCTGAATAGAGGAAAGGGGAAAGAAATCTCCTCACTCACATCCCTCGTTTCTCCTACTTCTCCTCTGCTCATTTCCTCATTTCAAGCTTTCCTCATTCCACCTCATTTTTTTCCTCATTTCTCCTCATTATTATTACATTATACTATATCATTATACTATATCATATACTATATCATTAAAAAAGGAGGATGAGCCTAGTAAAAAGATAGAAGAGTAGTGAAAGTAGTATAGAGAAGAAGATAGGAAGCTCAAATGTGAAGTTTAGTGGTGGGGAGAGTCGGAATGAGTATAAGGAAAGGTTGCAAAAAATAGAGAGAAAAACGGAAAGAAAAAAAGAGAGGAAAGAAGAAATATAGTGATAAAGAGATTATGATTAGATGGGAAGGAACTGGAAAGAAAAGACGGATGCGCTAAGAAAGATATATGCAAACGTAGAGGATGAAGTGAGTATAGGAAAGGAAGGAGACAGAGGAGAGGAAATATAAGAAAATGATGACAAAGAAAATATATAACATCATATGGAAGTAGAGGATTTGATATAGGAAGGTAGGAGTAAGTATAAGTCCAAAAAATAGCAGAAGAAGTAAAAGAGAAAAAAAACGTGAGTTAAATATGGGAGAATACAATTGGGACACAAAAGAGAAGAGTTTATAAGAAGTGAACAATGTAGCAGGCTTGGAATGAAAGGATTCAAAATGCAAAGAGGAAGGATAAAAAAGGTAGAACAGTGGGAGAAATGGTTATAGGTTGAAGAAAGGAATTTCTAAGAGAGGAGGATAGCAAGAGGACGAAAGGAGAAAAAGGATTAATATAAGAAGAGATGAAGATCTAAAAACAAGATACTGAATGGGAAGGGACATACATTTTTAAAGAGCTTGGAGAAGATAGGATGGTTTATCTTAAACGAAAATATAGAGGGGATGAGCAAGTGAAATATATACCCTCAGGAGGAGAAAAGGGAACGGTGGTTAATTATGTGACAATGGAAGAGGTAAGTTAGTGAATGGGACCAGGGATGTGAAGAGAAGAAGGTAGTGAGAAAGGAATTACGGAAATGGAGAAAAGGGGCAAGTGGTGGAAATTATAGGTGAAAAAATACAATAGGGAAATAGAAGGTTTTAAGAAGAGGCAGAGAAGACTAGTATGGAAGAAGAGGTTTGGAAAGTAGTCAACAGAGAGCGAAAAAGAAGGAAAAGAGTGAACCAGGATATTGAGGAGAGGAGGGAATGCCAAATTTATGGAAAGAAGGGGTAGGTGTAGCAGTAATGAAAAAAGGTAAAGGGAAGTAGGTTAAAGATTAGAGAGGAGTGCCGCTGATGCCAACATTCTATAAGTTAGTAACTGTTTTAACGGATTGGTTGAAGAAAGAAGTTGAGCAAGAAGACGGCGATGGGCATATCTGCTGAATTATTTGGTAAATAAAAGGATTCAAAGGTTGCTTTTGATTCATGTGTATCATAAAATGCTAAACAATATGAACGTCATACCTTGTAGGAAACACGAACAGGCACTTCTGGTATCTTGATATAAATAAACAATTTATTCTTGTCAGCTCTCTCTTTCATTTTATCCACATCGTCCTTCCTCTCCATTGGCACATAAAAGGAGGAATCTCGCTGAGGAGCTGTTGGTTCTTCAATTCCCTCTGGATCCCTTTCAGGGAAACAGAATTTCAACATTGTGTTGAAGAATTTTTTGGTCAAACCTACAAAAACACAATACGATAATTTCAATCGAATTTGAGGAAAGGTCGATGATAATAATCTTCTATGAATCTAATTACCAATTGTCAAAGGCACAACATTAATCTCAAAATGCTCCTTGACCGAGATCCCAGCAACAGGCGCCTTCTCCCTGCAAAAAACCCTCAAGGCCCTTTGCCTGTCAACCGGCATGTTGCTCTGCAATTCCGTCGGGACCAAAACCTCCGTGTAAATCTGATTCGGCAGCAAATTAGTCATCCTGACATATCCCAACTCCAACAAATGCTCCACCGAGTCATCCGTCTTGCTAGTCTTTGTGTAGAGAAAGTTGGTCAGTATCAAATCTGCAATTCCCAACTGACCATCAGCATCAGTCAATCTCCACTGGGCATGTTTGAAACAAATCTCAGCAGCTCTTGCAACTGCAGCAGGTTTGTCTTTCAAAGTCGCAGAAGCTGCCGATGGCGTCTTTGTCTCCTTGTAACAACTCAGCATCACATCCAATTCTTCAGCTCTCACAGTCAATTGATCCTTGCACTCAAAAACCCGCTGCTCGAGTCTTTTCATCTCCTTGAGAAGATCATCACTCGACTCATCAGCTAGGGCTTTGTGAACCAAATAAGTCTCTCTCTCCAATCTCCTCAACTTGGAAACCAAACCTCTGACTGTATTCTGAAGTTGTTGAATCGGTCGTTTTTGATCTTCGACCGAGTGAAGTTGTAGCTGGAACCTCATCCTCTGAAGCCGTTCCAAGGCTTCTTTCCTCCTCGGTTCCACATAGAGAAGAAGATTGTTCACGATGTCTAGAATCATCGCATACTGGAGCGAATTCGTGCAAACGTCGAGATCGTGATGCATCAGGGTAAAAGCGTCTGCTGCTGATAGCTCCTTTCTTTCCCAGAGACTCACTTCTTCACCTGGGGCTGGAGGAACTTCATCAAGCAAACCTGCATCCAAAGCCTGTCCGTATCCGACATAAAAGAACTCGCATTTACACCTCGAGACGATCCTCTGAAGCTGATGATGTAGTCCGCCACCTCCTCCAACTGTTTGACTCACAACGCCTCCAACACTCTGTCCGGAACCCACAAGCGCCGGAACATCCGGAAGCCCCGAAATCACAGTGGAGTCCTTTTCCTGGATGTTGTCGAGCGTCAACCACATGATATTGTCATCGATATTCGCATCAATATTTGCACTAACGGTTGCATAATACTGCATGCACTCCAAGGAACCAACCCAGGTAGTTTTGGAAACCAGGGTTCGTTCCTTCCAAACGGGTCGATGAATCCTCTGAAGGATCTCAGCTTTTGCTGCTGACAAAATGACATATCCTCTCGTTTCTATTCCTTTGAGAAGAACCTGGCTGTTGACTAAAGCGATAAGCCAGTTTTTGTGGAGCACATCGTCCTGGTGACAAGCAGCGAGTCCTCTCAACTGTTGCCCTCGAGTTTGAACAGACAAATCATCGCTGAAGGCGACTGGTTTGTTCGCAGCCTCTGCTATCAATCTTTGGAGCATTCCCGCAGCTTCGCCTTGTTGTGGTTTAGTAACCGGAGAAGGTGTCACCTGTGTTGGTGTTTTTTGACTCTGGTTCCTATCTGTTCTGTTTTTGTTCGGGGTTGCGCTCTTCTCACGGTGGAAACCTTTGAGTCCAGAAGTTGAGAGATTCTTCTTCAATTGCTGGGTTTTGATGAAAGAATCGAAGAGAGCAAATGCGACGTCTCGGTTTGTGGAGGTCCAGGCGCCCCTCAAATCATGAACAACTAATCTGTGAGTCGGAGTGTCTCCACTGACTCCAGCCACCATCGCCTCTCTTCCGTAACTGACCCTCGCGACACTCAGACAGTAACATTTCTCTACCGGTTGCCGCAAAGAAGCGCTTTCCTCCTCTTCTTGCAATGCAGATTTTAGCCAGATTTCGGCGTCACTGAGTTCACAATTCATGTAGATGACTGACCATTCGGCTCTGGGCCTGTGAATCAATCTGAAGCAGCAAATCAGAAAATTTGCATATTAAAAAGTAACTAAATATAAGAGTGAATATAGAGTAATGTTACAAACCCATCGTCGATTGGATGAAGAGACAAGTTGTGCTCCGAGCTGCAAGCGACTCTACCACCAGTCACTTCGAATCCTCTCTGCATCGCGAAGGACATCCAATAAGACACGTGAAACCTGTGAAAAGCTATAGTTAGCCTAACTTTTCGATAATGTCTGCTGAGCTGTTTCTTCCTCGCTCTCGTGTTCTTGAACAAGGGTCCCTTCCTCGTTGGTCTAGTTGCCCCTGACAAGATAAATTTCAGGTTCTCGAACCACCTAAGAGTGCTTCCATACAAGAGAGCCGTTGGGGCAGAAGTAGAATTTGGAGACCCGGTTGGTTTCGTCTCTAGTGATAAACTGACGTTCAAGTTTTGCGATCTGAAAGCCCTGAAGGAGTCATGTTCCTGATTACTCGAGTACTCCGGAAGTCTGTCGGGCGCACAAGGAATCGCGGCATGATGATCCCTTGGGTCTCCCAAGCAAACCCAGGCGAGTTTCATGCTCAACTTGACATTCGGGAGATGAAGAAGTCTGCAGTCATCGTATTTGCTCGCAGTGCGGACGTAGACATCCAAATCGCCCTTGACGACTATCTTACCATTCGTCCAGTCAAGCTCGAGGTCCGACCAGGTCAGTTCCATTTCCTCGGTGGTGTTGTAGGGATCCAGGGAGGCATGGAGAAGGACCGTGAGTTGTTTTACACACAGAGTCAGTCTTCCGTGGAACATCAGACGCATTTTGTCCCAGAAGGGAAGAGGAGGGCTCGGATCTCTGGAGGGGTGAAGAATCTTCTCGAAGCTGAGGTTGCACTGGGCGATGACTGGCTCCCAACAAGGACCGAAAGCATACCTATATTTATGAATATCCCAATTCAGATCGTGGTAGTACTTCAGAGAAGTCATTCCTCTCTCGACTTGGATGTCTTCCCAGGGAGAACCGACTTCGATATTGACCGTTCGCCTTGCTCGTGGAGGAGCTAGGGCTTCCGCTCCGGCAAGTCTTCCCCAGATACTGAGGCCCTCAACTAGTAAAAGAGGTTGGGGAAAATCTCGGAGCTGAAGTTTCCACTCGGCGCATTTCAGGGAAATTCCGCGGACCCACAGGATACTAAACTCGAGACCATCCTCGGGCCAGGGAGTTTCAATGTCCATATCGCGGAGGGCTTTAGTGGCTTTTTCGGTTCCGTAGGTGGACGGATCAGCTAGGGCAAGGATTTCTAGGTCTTGCATTGTCCAGGCAAAGAGACGCGTTCTTGCTGGTCCAGCTCGTTGCATCTGCTTCCAGCGCTGAACGTAGATCTCGGCGTTCTTCTTGTTGAGGCTGGCGTAGAGCTCCTCGACTTTTCCCTGGGGCAGGAGTAGGTGCGTTCTGCAGAGTTCCTGGACCTTCGTGTCAAGCATTGCCTGGCGTTTCAGGCTTTCTTTGTACTCGTCCTCGAGAAGCTCGTAGTTGTCGCGAAGGCGAACTTCGAAGGGATCGTCGCTCACTTCAAAGATCCATTCCTTTATCTGAAAGGAAAGATATATGTTTTTAGAGGTAGATTATAAGGTTGCAATCAGCAAATTTGATAATTCGCGCCTATCGCACCACACAGTGGGGAAAATAAGAGTTTTTGTTTTGGGACAAAAATATCTCGACTCTACAAATTTCAACTGATTGAAAACTTTTTTAATTGCTGCACATTTTTACATTCTCATCAGAGAAGGTATTAGATTTGTGTAAAATTTGACAATAGCCTTTGGTATACTCTTCAAGTGTCCTCAACTACAGGTCAAGTTCGATAGCCAGCCAGTTTGGATGAAAATCAAAAAGTTAGAGCATTTGAAAAATGTTTGAGACCACATTTTTTCAAGATTTAAAAACTCTATGTATGGTCATTCGTACAGCAGGAAAAGATGAATAATTTAATCTGAAGACTTTTTTGATGAAAAACAAATTACCAGAGTTATAGCATTTTCAGAATCAAGAAAAACAAACGAAAATGAACATTTTAAGCCAAATAACGTTCAATATGAAAAACGCCAAGGAAAGAAAAACGTTGCTTTTGCCTATGCCAATTTTTGGCTCGGTGTCAATTTTGAGCTCTATGCCAATTTTGACCTTTATGTTAGTT
>CAKNXH010059331.1:110846-144406 GCA_932178445.1 Andricus quercusramuli | reverse complement strand
GGTCAAATTTTACACAAATCTAATACCTTCTCTAGATGAGAATGTAATAACCGTATTCTTAGCTCTGGGATCACGTCAAAGTATAAAGGTTTCTGAGCAGTGGAAGAAAACTATATTGTTGTCATTAAATATTAATATAGGGTTACCAGATGGGTCTTGTGAAAAAATCAGCACATGTCCGTCTGCACCCCACCCCCCTCGACAACACACGCGCACGCATCTAGCAAGTAGGAAACGAAACCTCATCTAGCCAAACGCCATTAAAAAAAAACTAATCCGATTCGACGAATCAGGCAAAAAAAATTCATAATGTCAAACCGGAAAATATACGAAATAGCGCTAAGCTGAGTCTTCTGGAAATATACTGGAGAAGGCTCGAATAATAATAATATATAATATTTGTCTTTTTTTATCAAATGTAGCAAGACCAAGAAAAAACAGCACATCAGCACCAATGGTAAAAAATCAGCACATTTGCTAACAAATCAGCGTGTCTGGTAACCCTATATTAATAGCCGCAAGAGAGAAATAAAATTGGACTTTTCATCAAGTTCTATGTTCTCATAATCATATGTGATATTCTCGTGGGAATTTTTGTAATTATAATTTCTACTATGAGATATTTATCGAAGGACATAATAAAATACACAAATGTGTATAATTATATCTAACATTTTGTAAAAGCTTCAGAATTTCAGCAAATAATGTTGTAGTAATAGTTATTGTAAAATATTTCAGAAGATTTTTGTTACTCTTCTCAATATTTTTACGATTGTTTAAAAAGATTTTCCATTTTTTAAGTGTTTAAAAATAGTACAAAAATAAAACAAAAATTTATGAAAAACAATTCTTTCTAAATTTCGGACACCTCGACAGATTTTTACAAAACATTAAATTTCGTATTATTGAACTTTATTGTAACTTATTTTATTTTACTGTGGAAACACATTTCCACCAGGGAATTTAAAAGCATCTGTTGTATAATTTATTTTGCTTCTAAAGACAGAAAACTATCTGCAGTATCTGCAGTTGAAATAAGTCATTTCTCACTCTTACGAATCTTTTGTATAGTATCCAATGCCCATGATTCTGATGATGTTTATCAAATAACAACTTTTTTAAATTTCCATTCATTCATAAAAATTATGAGAATTCAGGCTATTTGAATCCTATCCTAAAGATTCGTAAAAGTGACAGATGACTTATCCGAGCTGCAAATAGCTTTCATTAATTACCTTTTGTGTTCTTGTATTTGTCACATTGACTGCACTCCTAATTGTTAGATGAAGACAAGAGCAACAACTAGAAAGAGCAAACTTTACAGCTCGTTAATGATGTGGTCTTCAACCGGAAATTTAGCGGTTTGTTTGAAACACACCGTAGACGGGTTATTGCAATTACACACGTTTGAAGTAGAGACAAAGAAATAAAACAATAAACGCTATTTCCATGCAATTAAGAATATCTCTGATAATAGAATCATAATAGTCTAAGAGACACCTTGACCTGCTTATTTTTATCTTCACGAAAAGTTACTCCTGCTTCATTACTGTGAAACTAGCTTAAGCTGCTTATTTTTTTAGCTGTGTCTAGTCGTCCCGAAAAATTTGTGGACTTGGAAAAGGGGATGGACTAGTCGTCCCGAAAATTAGGGACGACTAGCCAAGCTTATCAAAAATACTTGACTGCTCATCCGGAATTTCGGGACGACGAGACACTTCATATTTTTTGTATACGTTTCTTAAATTCTAATAAGAGACGTCAGTAAGGAATCGCTAATGAAGATCTTCAAATCGAAGAATAAATTTCCTGCATTTTTAGTCGTGATGGTTCTATAAAATCTTCCAGATTGAAGAATTAAATTCAAGATTTTTTCTTTTGAGTGTAGAATACTTGAAGTTATTATCATTGCAAACAATTTCGTTAAGTTTGAATTAATCAATAAATAGAGCTGTTACAGATAATTCCCACGCGGAAATCCCCAGGTTTATTATTGTTTCCACGCTTGGGCGAGATCCGGGGCCCTAGCCTGGATCTAGCTTGTATTTCTCAATTGCTCAACCCCGAGATCGGCTAGAGATCTAGCGGCAAAGTTTCTAAAATGTATGGTAGATATCGTTGGATTATTCTGTGTGCATGATCCATTATGCAACGTTTTTTTTTTCAAAAGTAGTAATTTAAAAAATTTGCAAAATTTCTACAAATGTAAATTGATCAAGCCTTTTGTAATACAAGGTCTCCCAGACTCAAGTTTCCGGGCTTATATGGCTGTATATGCATTGACAAAATAAATTAAAACTTCCTTTTCCAAAAATCAGTTGAAGTTTTAGTTTTTGAGTTATTAAATATTTAAGCTGGACCAATGAAAAGCGCGATATAAACAATCGTGCGTACGTGAGCGATAGTCGAACGTAGTGCAGTGACTGCTGTTCTCCTCTCGCTAACCTCACCACGCCGCTCGCTTCAACACCCAGAAAAAAAATTTTCTTCATTCAACAAAATGGTTTTGTTGACCGCATTTCGTTGATTCCAGAAAACATTTTAGTTAGATCAACAAAATTTGTGTTCAGTTTATCAAAATCGTTTTGTTGAAACAATAAAAAATTTTGGTTGAACCATTTTGTTGATTTTAGAATATATTTTATTGATTGAATAAAATTTTTTGGTTGAATCTAGCAAATACTTTAAGAGAGAATTTAATTCGTCTCAAGCTAAAGATTTTGTTGATCGAAGTAAAAGATTTGGTTGTTCCAACCAAAATGCTTCTGCGTAAGCTAGCTGTATTATACACTTGATACGACACACGCAACCGCGCAAATTGTAGTGTTCTGTGGCAATGCACGTGGCGAAGTGCGGAAAAGCCTAAAAAAATAGTTAATAGTGATCAAAATAACCAAAATGAGTGATCCAGATACAAAAGCATTGCTAGTGGAATGGGGATCCGAAGATTACATTCCTCTCTTCGAAAGTAAGTACTTTTATGAAATTTGCAGCATAACCTAATTTCGGAACTTTATTTTTCACCCTCTTTGCTTTTCACATTGATTATCATAATAATCCATGAGAATAAGCAAAATATTTTACTGATGCGCACTATAAATAACATTCGGAGTAGATTACTTAGCAGTTTTTATTGTAGTAGTAATATGAAAACATACGGTCATCGAAGAAAAGGAAGCAATGACTTTCGACAATTGCGTATATTGTATATTATCATTGTGCTTTGTGAAGTTCAGAAATTTACTTTATTTTAATCAACTGCAAGATAAAATGGATTAATTCTTTTAATTACATAGTAATTAAACGAAAAAAGTTTCGTACCTGGAAATGACAGAAAATTTATTTTTTCCCTGCAAATTTGTCTAACTTTTACAGAAAAACGTATCCATTTAAAATATTGTAGGTAATCTATTCCGAATCTTTTCGACAGTGTTTGCGTTCCATTGAAAAATTGTATATTTATTTTAAAAACTGTTCCTAATTCCTTTTTTTTCTTCATGTTGATATAATAGGAGATGCATGCGATCTAAAGGCTTTACTTTCCCTCGATTGTACAGCGTCAAATGAAAAAACTTTTTCCGCAAAGCTGAAACGCTCCATTTTTTTACAAACATTGGAAAAATATCGAGAGTATCAAGATGTGTTTAAAATGCCTATTTTCATAGGTAGTGAGGAAGAAGTTAACAAGGTTATTATTATTTGAAGTTGATTATTATATACTGCATATACGTACTCAGGATTGTTAAAAATATTTTTAATATTTTATAAATCAAATTAAATTCTCGATTCTAAATTGAAACTCTTCTTCACAGCTAGATGAAATATGCTTTTTTAAGTTTTATTATAAAATGCTTTTGTCAATTTTAGATCACTGAAAAGTCGGAGCACGTAGGCAAAGTTTTCAGTATAATCTACTTTAATTTATGAATTAATTACTTTAAATTTCTAGCGCCCTGCGAATTTTATTTTGCGTTTGAAAATAATCAGTCGGGTATAAGTAAAAATTTGAAAAATATTATCCAGGGTGGCCGTTTTAATCGAAGAAAAAAAATCCCCGGTCATTTACGGAGTTTTTCACGGTTCGCAAATATTTTTCATGGTCAATCAAGTAAAAAAATTCGAACTCTAAAGCTAACCATTTTTCCATTTGAATTAATGGAAAATGAACTGCAAATTAAAGCACTCAAAGTGCAACTCTTGAATTTTAAACTTTAAAAAGTGAAGTTTTAAAGTAAACCTTACACGTATAAAATGGATAGTACTGACACTTTTCAATTAAACAATTTTAAATTAAATGCATTTGCACTGCAAATTTTAGAATCTTTAACTTTTATCAATTACAGAGTTTGAATATTCAGATTCAGTTCCGAACATATACATCCATCTTATCATTTTCAACGCTCCAAATTGAAAAATCAACCAATGAATTTTAAAATTATAAAAATTATAGTATTTTAACCAATTTAAAGCTAGAAACATTAAATCTTGAATGATTAAATTTTCTTAAACTGGATACTTTTCAAATTAGAAGTTAAATTATTCTTTTTTCAAATAGTTTAGAATTCCTTAAAATCTTAAAAATTTTATTCAAAAATCGTCAAAAATCTGCATGCCGCTTTAAATTTTTTCCAATTTTAAATTATTTTTGAAATCTTTTCATAACTTCTCAATATCTTTTAAGTAAATGTCTACGCGTTCCTAAAAAGTCCAGTTATACGTACCGAAATTTCGGTAAAAATAGGCCTATTTCCAACTCCCCTGAGTTGTGCCAAAAAAAAATCTGGCTACTTGTACCAAAATTTCGGTACGCGTAGCCACGGCCATATATTAAAATGATTAGAATTTTTTCTAAAATGTTCAGAAAATACTGCAAAATTAGAACTCTTAAAATCATTTTTCAAGACAACAAATCATTTTAAATTTTTATAGATATCTTAAGAAAATGTTTTTATTCTTTTGAAGCCTTTCAGAATACATAAAAAGCTTCAAAATTTGTTGTTCGAAATCTGCAAAAATCTATATTTTGCATTGAATTAGGCTATGACTATTTGTAACGAAATTTCGGTACGAATAGCCGATTTTTGTCGGAACACACACTTCGTTTGAATTATTGGAAATCATTTCAAGTTTTTAATTAATTTTGAATCTTTTCAAAACCTCTAAAAATATATTTAAAAATTACTCAAACTGTTCTAGAAATAATAAGTTTTCAGTTGTTATTCATACATGAAAATTCAACAATTTTACTTACAAATTAATCTTTTTTTTAAATAGAACATTTAAAATCGTAACGTTTGAAGTTTACAAGGTTTGAAATTACTCGTTTTGAATGAACAGTCAAATATTGCTAAATATTAAACAATAATTCTTTTTCACAATTACAAAATTTCAATTTGAATGCTTTAAAAATGAAATACTTTAGACTGAAATATTATTTTCATTTTAATGAAAGTCTTTTATTATAAATCTATTATTATGACGTTACGTATTTTTGAATTAAAAATTGTTTATGTAGGTTTAATCGGAAGTGTGCATGTTTTCAACGACTAAGGCTTTTGAATTGAAACAATTTAATTTTAATTTTCATTGCATTTTTTTTATTTAAAAAGCTTTTAATTTTTAATTGTTTAAATCTTCAAGACTGCATTTAAAAATTTTTTCAATTGAAAATGTTCGCTTATAAATAAAAATCTGAAATGGACCATTTTCTAACTAAAAGATTTTCGAATTACGCATAATAAACTGAGTGATATAATTAAAAAGTTAAAACCGAACTTGAACAGATTTTTCTTCTGAAATTTATAAAATTCCCGGTCAAAAAATAAATTCACTTTCATTTTCCGGTTTTCCCGGTTTAAACAAATTCACGGTCATTTCCCGGTTTCCAGGTCCAGCGGCCATCCTGCTATCGAATCCTAAAATAAGGTTCAAAATAGCATTTTTAATATTTGTTAAAAATTCAGTAATTTCTGAGTAATTCCTATTACTCAAGTATGTAATAAAATACAACTAAAGCGTTACTGTTAAAAGTTTATTGGACATAGCACACTCTAAACAGTGAATTTTATTGAATCTATATTATTGTGCTATGTCCAAAGTAGATTTTTGATTTCTGCTAAATTATATGTTTATGGTGAGAAGAGTCAAACGAGGAATTATTATTTGCATCAAAATTTATGTCAGTACATTCTTGTTTGCATTACAAATTCATTATACATTTATTAAAGCATTTTCAATCGTAAATTTTATGTCTTTTTTTTTTAAATCTCAGATGAAGAAGAAGCTTTGGCTACAAATCCTGACATTATTTGGTTAAATAACAATCTGGATGGTCCCTGGGATGACATTGTGAGTCGCCTGAAAAAATCAGAATGCACTGCGTTGAGAATTCAAAATATCGAGCAGACTACTGGTTCAGTTTCCACAATTCTTGAGAAGTGGCCAGCATTGAAAAGACCTCTTGGATACGTCATAGTTAGTTTGTATATACTAAACTAATATTCTATTATGTATCTGCATTTAAAATCTGATTTAATAGCAATTGAATTCAATTTTTTTACAGATTGAGCAAGATTTTGTGCAAAAATTCAACAGACAAGATGCAAAGCTTCATGAAGTGATGAAAAATGAAATTACTGATTTAACAAATTCCCGACGTCAATTCACACTGCTGCTGATGGAAATTTGTATGTTTTATACAATGATGCTTGAATTGAAATGATGACCCATATAAAAATAACTATTCGGTAAATAGTGCTCTCTGAACTTAATTTATTTAAATATATATCTTTCGCGTATATTATTCGAAAATGTGTTTTTGACTTTAATTGTATCTTATTATTTTATTCTATTGGCTGATCTCAGTTTAATTTCATGTGTTAAAGATGTACCTAGAAGCAAGCCACATTTCTGTATGTATAATTATAGAAGGATAAGGGTTCAAACGAATTTCTCTATAGTTCCCTTTTAAAAAAGTGATATTCTTGTTACATAGTGTGACAGTATAACTATAGTAACTATAAAAAAAGGAGACTTGATATATAAATATATATTTGATATAACAATGCGACGTCGAGTTAACTAAGATATGCTGTTTTATATACTTTATCAGAGAAATTGATTTATACACAAGCGATTGTACCTGTTCAAAGCACATCTCTCTCAATAAAATATTTTGAATGAAATTCTGAAATTTATTCTCATTATATTGCTTTCCTATATCTTAGGTAACTACGTCAAAAGCTATTTTTCAGCAAGATTATTTATAAAAAAATGTAATCTGTCGGACAAATATCAAATAAACAAAGGCTCCTGTATAATTTACACTGTAAATGATTTGCCGTGAAATTGTCTCATCTTGTGATATTTCGTAGTTTTGTTTTAACTACAAATATCACAAGACAATTCCACGGTAAGTCATTAGCAATTTAAATTTTGCGGGGTCCTTTCTTAGTTCAAGTAAACGTTTTAGTTAAATCAACTAAAATCTATACTGAAGCCAACAAAAACATTTATTTAAATGAACTAAAATATTTCCTTAAATGAACCAAAATGTTTGATTAGATTAACCAAAACATTTACTTGGATCAACCAACATTTTTACTTGGATCAAACAAAACATTTACTTGGATCAACAAAAATATTGTCTTGGCTCAACCAAAATATTTGCTTGGATCTACCAAAATATTTGCTTGGATCAACCAAAACATATAGTATAATTAACCAAAGCTTACTAACCAAAAAGTTTTCTTGGTTCAACCAAATATTTTGTTGTCCATATAATAACCATATTCTAGGGTTGAATCAACCAAAATTTAGTTGATTCAACCAAATCTTTTTCTGAGTGAATACACACGGTGGTCAGGAAGGATGAATAGGTATCACAAAAATGGCAATAAAATCGGTTTGCGGGATGATATTCGGGCACGAATATACATCAAAAATCCGTTCGAATTGAAATCCTAGCTGATCCTGTTTTCAAGATATCGTCAAATTACGTATTTCAGCTATTTCATCAATGAAACGTAATGAGCTGTACCTTAAGTATGCATTTAAATGCATATATAATCATTATTTTTATACTAGGTATGTGCAGAATAGATATATATGTATGTTTAACACCTTTGCATATATATATATATATATATATGTGTGTGTGTGTGTGTATTTATGTGCGTGTTTTTGTGTTTAACGTTTCACGGGTTTCCTGTAGCTTTCCATCTATCTGATTTGCGCTCTCTTGTTCAAACAAGTAAATCACACAGCCAGGAAGAGTTCTACTCCAAGGCGCAAACTCAATAAATCGAATCAAATTAAAATTTCTACATTCATAAATAAATATAAAAATAAAAAAAATTGATTAGCATTTCGAACTCGAAAGTTCATTGCCTCACTACCCGATTCGGGTAGTGTTTCTGTGTGGATAAATACTACCAGTGTGGGTCCACCACACCCACGACGGGCCAACACCACGCAGTATTCCCCGAACGGTCACCCATCCAAGTACTAACCGCGCCCAACGCTGCTTAACTTCAGTGATCTTATGGGAACTGGTGTTTTCAGCGTGGTATTTCCGTTGGCATAAATAAATATAAAATTATATTATTGTTAATTAACAAAATGTAGGAATCTCTATCTCTTCCTATATATATATATATATATATATATATATACAAAGGTGTCAAACATACATATATTCATCTATTCTACACATACCTAGTATAAAAATAATTATTATATAAGCATGTAAATGCATACTTAAGGTACAACTCATTACGTTCCATTGATAAAATATCTAAAATACGTAATATGACGATATCTCGAAAACAGGATCAGTTAGGATTTCAATTCGAATGTATTTTTGATGTATAATCGTGCCCGAATATCATCCCGCAAACCGATTTTATTGCCATTTTTGTGATACCTATTCGTCCTTCCTGACCACCGTGTACACTGCGTGAGACGGTTAGACTCACACTCCCGCACGCAAGACTGTTTATATCGCCCTCCTGATTGGTCCAGCTTAAATATTTAGTAACGCAAAAACTAAAACTTGAACTGGTTTTTGGAAAAGGAATTTTTGATTTAACTTTTTTATTTTTATACAGCTATATAAGTCCAGACACTGGACTCTGGGATAATACGAGTCATAATTTTGTGGTATTTGATTTTTGTGCAAGTTAGCAATTATTGAATATAGCATCATGGTGATGATTCATCTGATGATGTAAGTAAATTAATTATAAATAAAATGTATATATTACGCTAGCCTCATTCTAACCTCTAAACGCTGAACCTTTGTACCCTTTGTACTGAGTGATTCCAAAGGCTGCGGGACGGAACTTCAATTTGATATAAAAAATATTTCTATTCAATTTTAAAATTCAATTACAAGAACAAAAATAAAACCTGTCCAAGATTAGAATGGCTAAGATTCAGCAATAAGCTAGGGTGAAGCCTGAGCCAGACTAGGGGATCAATCCGGGCAATCAAGACAGGCCCTGGCCAGAATAAGCGTTTTATTCTAGCTTGCCCAGGCTCAATCGCCAGACCAGGGCCTTACATTTTTCCAGGCTTGTGCTCGGCCAGGCCCACGGCAACCTAAGATATATTTCGGAAAGTTCAGTTACAAACTTCGTAAATTTTTCTTACAATTATGGAATTATACAAATTTCGTAAGATGCGGTTACGTAAAATTGTCGGCAATTTCACAAAACATTTCGTTACTTTTATAATGTATAATTCGCAAATTTTAGAATATTCCTAACAGTCAAATTCAGATGCCAAAAAAAGCGGATTAGAAAATGACAACGAATAAAAGAAAATCGAGGGTAAAATATCTCTAACCCACAGATCCGCTGTAATGAACAAGCACCTTAACTTGCAAATAATGAGAATTTTCATAGTATTTATCTTTTCCAATTCAATAAAAGTGATTTTAATATAAATCGAAATTACTGCAGAAATCTTTTAATTCATATTAAGTGACTTTTATAACAATTTTACTATGGAATATTATATTGATTTGCACCGTCTATTAAAATCTTAAAAATAATTCAAACTTTAACCTGATAAACTATATGGACTGACAATTTTTTACTTTCTTTGCAACGAGCTTTTTACAAAACATTTTCTCTTATTTTAATCGTGACTTAAATTTGTATGAATATTAACTGTATTTAGATTGAAAATACCATACAAAAACCTCAATTGTCCTAAAGTTATTTGGATTTATTTTATTGTGAAAAAGCGAGAAAAGAAACATCTCTGATCTAATTAACAGTATGTATCTCTGCAACAGTATACCTGGTTCTATATATCAAACCCATGATCAACAGAATTGAATGCGATTCCCAAATTGGTCCAATTCATCGTTTCTTTTGAAAAGACGTGTTTGATCTCCATGACATCATTTCCATACTGGAGGTCACCCACTTTCGAGCCAATTGCCTCGATCGAACACGAACCCCCTAATTCCCGTAATTCTCGGTTA
The DNA here is from genome assembly GCA_932178445.1 of Andricus quercusramuli. Taxonomy (NCBI): domain Eukaryota; kingdom Metazoa; phylum Arthropoda; class Insecta; order Hymenoptera; family Cynipidae; genus Andricus; species Andricus quercusramuli. The sequence continues at coordinate 133,914 of CAKNXH010059331.1, read as the reverse complement.
TTCCATGGGTGGTGGTTAATGCTTCGATTCGTGCACGGCAAAGTCACTGCATGGCAGCAGTCGGACAGCTTTTCGCCTGCCGTTGCCGGCAGATGTATTTCACACGATAACGACTTTAGTCACGCTGTCTCCCTGTGACATCTGGTACACCCGTCGGTTTCCTTTAATAGGAAACTCCATAGAATCTAGACCACACGGCCGATAGATATAGGCTTAAGGGTGCAACAGGGAAATTGGCGGTGTGAATATGAATCCAGTTCCGTGGGGTGGATTAAGTGTAACTGAGATGAACGTGTAATTTTTCTCGCGCCCTTCCACGCCGCATATATATCTACTGGGTATGAAACATGACTCCTACGAATTGACATGATGAGGATAATAGCCATCATTTATCGTATCCAGAGGGGTGTGAATATTCAGTAGATGCACAGACTGCTTCCTCGCAATTATAACTTTTTTAATTTTTGGAAGCAGTTATCATAAAATTAATCCAATGACAGGATCCATTTCAAATCGGTTCTACACTTCAAGTCACATAATCTATCGGTAACGAAATATTTTACAGTTAAGGGAAATTAGGGGAAAGTTATATTTCCAGTTTGAGACATAGAGTTGAAAATTTTGGAAATTCAGGATCCACTATCAGAAGTAAAAACATATTTAAAACAAGCTAAAATGGCAATACATAATTCTATATTTGTACCAATTGTGTTATACGATAGCGAGACATAGACCTGCCTAGAAAAGGATGAGAGTAAAATTAACTAATTAAGAGTAAAAAATTCTTTAGGCGTCCTTTCTTTGAAAGAAAGAAATATTTCTTGGCCTCAAAATATGAGATAATTAACTCAAGGAATTGATATCTTTAAAACTAAGAACCTAGTTTCCCTGAATCAAAGAATCATATATTTCGTTCAAAAAAAAACTTTTATTCAGTCCGAGTTACATTTATTTGTATATCAATTATCTTCCCATACTTACGCCATACTTCTTTACATTACGGAACCCACCTATCATATCAAACACTTATTTATTATAGTCAATAACAAATCAATTTCGCTCAACGAATATTTTACAGTGTCAAGTAAGTATTTCTATGCCTTGCGTTTCTTAGATCCAAATAAATAATTTCTTCAATCTGAAAAAATATTTCTTCAGCCATATTCTATTCTACCATTTCTTTAAATCAACGAAATGTCCTTTGATTCAAATAAGTTTTTTTTCAGTGTCTGCGCACAATATGCGGAAACACTGATGAACAAAGTGAGAAACGAGATAATCCTCAAAGAATGTGGTGCAGGAGAGATACTAGTTGACATATGAGAAAGAAATTTAGAAGTAGGATTTAGTAGAAGAGTCGTTTCTTTTAAGATTGAAATTTTTTTTTTTTTTAATCAAAATTTAACTATCTAAAAGTTTTCTCTTACAAGTTCATCAATATTTTACACTCTATAAAATTATTATGTACGCAGGCATGATTTGCGCGCTTTATCAGGATCTTTTTAGTTCTTAGAGTAGCTGTTTACACAACAGGAGAAGCGAAAACGAATGCGTATGTGTGCAGTACAATAATAAGTCCATAGTACTCTTATGAGTATTATGGGCTCATAATCGTAGCCCGTACATGCGAATTTGCTGTCACCTACGTACGATCGACGCGTCAATCTAACTCAAATATCAGACGTGATAAACTTGTAAATCATACCTTTGTTACATAAAGTATGGTGTGCCCAAGGAGGCAATCATCTTTTTACCTTCGCGTGTTTGCAATACTCAGCTTCTACTCGCACTTTGCGCTAGGGTGAACAGACTGAGTTTGCCTCCTATGTACACAGTATACTAATAGTTGAAAATTTGAAGTAATTATATAATTCCAATTTATCATACACTGTGTGGATCTGAAAATTACTGCAACAAGAGCATTTTCTGCAAAACTAAAAACAAAATATAACCCTCGGTGAAACTACACGGAATTTTCATGTAGAAATATAAGTTGAAATATATAGCTGAATTAATCCAATAACATGGAATTCCACACGAAATTTGAATGCAATTTTCGAACAGTGTGGAATTCCATTTATATGAATTGCTTCCCATATACTAAAAAGTCTGGAAACAATACTCAAAATTAAAAAAATATATCCTTTCATTTATAATTTTAAATGTATAGAGAAGTAGAATCTATTAAATTTAAATTCCATTCAACGCAATCGAACAATGTTTTACTTTTTCCATGGATGGACCATTTGAATGAGTGAAAATATAAAAACCCGGCAGAATATGAAGAGCACTTGAGTAGGACATCATTCTGTCTGGACTTTCTATATGAATATTTCGTTCTCTTTCGCGGCGAAATTTCCCATCAGCGGAATTTTTTTTTTCTTTTACTCTCCCATGCCAATGGTAGATTCGGGATTCGGGATGAATAATGGGAAAGTTATCGTTCGTTCGCTATTAACGGCCTTTCGTGCCTGTCATATTAGCGCAATATATCCTAAAAATCTTTGCGAACCGACGAAGAGAAAGACGCAAAAACATGAGCTTGCAAGCTATACTTACACGAGCTTGGTCAATGATACATATATTAAAAATGTTATTTCGGCAAGAAAAATGCTTCAAATATTTTATATATTTCGTATTCATATAGTTACATCACACAGTGAATTTTTCAAAATTCAACAAACCAAGCCGAAAGGTGCAATCAAGAAATTTTAAGTTAATTCAAAAATTATGAAGGAGATTATTATTATTTACTAAGAATAAAATTAGTTGCAGGAAATTTTTTAGAGCGATGAATTTTTGTTCAGCAAACTTCGCGTCTTTCAAAATACATGTGATTGTCATGGAGAAACAAAAGAAAGCTTAACCGATATTTATGTTAAGTTTATCCTGTGAAGTTAATTTTTGTTGCAAAGACTCCTTCGACGGAAATCGATGTAAAGTTTATCTTTTGGTTTTTCTGTGAAGAAGTATTTACACTAAAAGCAATGATTATATAAACTACAAAAGTTTGTTTAATTTTAAAATAAGAATAAAATATTAGTTTTTGACAAAAAACGCCTCAGTGTTCATTAAAATTAAAATTCTAAAAATTTATTGAAAATTTCAACACTGTGATATGAAATAATAAATTATTATTACTAAATAAAAAATGGTAGAATTGAGTGAGGTGCAAAACGATTTCGGGTATGACCCGAAAATTCAAAAGGCCGAACTGGCCCGAAAATCTGAAAACCAGAACAGCCCAAAACTTCAATTAATTTGTTTTCATTCAAATAAAATTTTTGGTAATTTATGGTAGAATACCCTCAGGTATACTCCAGTTTACCACAAATTACCGCACATTTTTGAAAAATTGGTTACTAAACTTTCTAACCAGTTCGGTTTCTCGAGGCCAAAACCGATCCGTCGGGTTCGAGCTTTTATAAACATTTGCACACCCTTAGTAAAATTCTTTATTTACTTTAGATTTTTAGTTATTCATAGAAGAATGACAAATAATGTTCTGAAAGAGACAAAAATAGTATTTCTTTTTGTTTCTTATGCAGTTGATTGTATTATTTCTAGTATTTTTTCTAGTAGTAGTAATCACGGTTTTTCTTTGAGAATATTGATTACAATTTTTATTTTTATTATTTCTCAATAACGAATATTGCAAAGCAAACTTTAATAACATAAAAGAAAAATAACGGTTACTGTCTAATCTGGATAAAATAAAAATCTGAAAAAATTGGCGATTTAAGTATTACACTCGTACCATTTTCCCTAATTTACAGTATCAGTTACTTGCGCATGAAAGGACGGCACTTTGTAACGAATAGTAAACTCAATTTTGGCTTGTCGTAGTAGTGCGAATTTATCGAGGGAAGTTCGCAGCAGCGATTCGCAAGAAGTTGGCACTTGGCAGGAACCCGGCAAGGCGTAAAAGGAGTGAAGTTTATTAAAGGCAGATAGGTACGGTCGACGCGCTCGCACTTACCATACCTGACTTTGATGAATTTGTCTTGGAAAGTATACGCGCTTTGCTAAAAGGGAAAATGCCGACAGAGTGAGCGACTTTCCATCTTGCTTACCTTTCCGATGTCAAAATGGCAACTAAAAGCGAGAAGAGAGGCTAACGGAAGTAAATAGTCGGATGGTGTGTGGCTAAGAAATGAAATCTCGAGTCACTTCACGCCCTCGTTTTATTTACGTGCTGAAACGACCTAATCAAGATTTAGAACACTAAAGAAACGTTTTTGCTCAAATCACCGCAGTGATTCGAAGCAGATCGAGAAATTTAGTAAATTAAGGAAAATGTTCGTTAATGCTCATGTCCACTGAGAAAATCAAATGAAACAAAGAAATACATATTAAACTTGTCTCTCACATGAAGCTTAATATAACTTGATAGAAGGTTTCTATAATCCCTAATTAGTTAAATAAAAAAAATATATTATTCGGAAATTCGTCATCACATATGGATTTTTAATTGGGTATAGACGGATCAAAGGACTTTACTTTTTTATTTACTATTTGAAAAAAAAATCTCTTGAAATTTTTAAGCTCTACTTTGGAATAGTGTTTTCTGGTGAAGCTCTTTCCATATGAGCAATTACAAACTAATTTGTTCACCTTTAGACACGCGTACGTGTGAGGAAGTTATTTTTTAGCTTAATTACACGTGAGTAACATACCATGGTTATTAGTTATGCTCTTCAGAGATTACAGTAATATCTGCGCTTGACTGGTACGTGTAAAAGTAGTACCATACCAAAGTACTATTGTATCAGTCAACGCCAAGAACTTTTTTCTTGGGCTATTTACCAATTTCAGTATGGAAAGATTAGTCCTTTAAATTTCTGATTCGTTAAGATGAGAAATAATTTTTTTTCTTAGAACATGTATTAGTTATACTCGAAAACGTAGTTTTCAATTTATAGACTTGAGAAAAAATATACATACTTTATTTATGCTAGGGTGAAGAAAAATATATGGAGGTTGAATAACGTGAATCTGAAGGTTATACACTTGAACACATGAGCAAATGTGATACAAAGGATTTTGTACAGTTAATTATACCAATTTAACGCTTCTGTAAAAAAATAAATTGTTCTTATTTCTAAAGTCGTGTGGTCATAGTGGGTCAAAAACTATATTTTATTTTGAACATTAAAAATAAACAAAGTTATTTTTAATGGAATTACAACAGAAATTGTTCAGAATAGGCGATTTATGTAAAAATGTTATGAAGTGACGAACTTAGTACTCAGTTTACGTTTCCTAAGCGATGAAACCCCAGAATATGATGCTTATAGCCCATTCAATTGTTTTAACCTATATAAAATGGTACGTATGGTTTCTAAAATGCGTCTTAATTTTACTTAGCAATTACAATCTAACTGTTATTATGATCAAATATTTGTTACGCAAAAATTACTCGAACCACTGTTTCCTATAACCAATGTTGACCAAATGCTGCTTATATGAGCAAACTATTGATATTCATTGATTTATGCAAGTTTAAATGATCTGTGTAATTGGATGTTCTAGTAAGACATAATCTCAAAAAAATGTTGTCCATTTTTCTTACTTCTTAATGGATTTGGATGGCTCAAGCTTTTGGACGTTTCGCATATATTTTATTCAGCCCTAAATACTGAAACAAATTTCTCTACTGGTTATTCGAGTAATTGAAAATACACATTTCCTACAGCGACCCAGTGAAGGGTATTTTCGATTATTTGAATAATGAGAAAAATGTAGAAAATATTTTTGAGATTATGCTAAAAGAATATAAGACCCAATTTAGACACTGGGCATCATTTCTTATAGGCTAAAACACTTGAAAAGCCTAGTGCCTTGTAGCATCTTGTCATTCTGGGTTTTAATCAGTTATGGAACGTGAACAATGTACTAAATTCGTTATTTTTCAAACCTACTGTGAACAGACGTTTTTCGAAAAAGGAATAATTTATTTTCTCACATAAACGATAAATTTGTATAATCAACTATAAAATCCGTTGTATCATATTTTCATCATGTAGTTAAGTGTATTACCTTTAGATTTATGTTATTTATCATCATAAATTACGTAAAACTCAAGTATAATAATACTTTAAAAATTACCTGACATACTGACCTCTATGAGTCTACGTCATGTCCATCAAAAGACGTTTGTAGGACAACTTTAGGACTTGTGTGTCCAGTGGATTCTCTTTTCTATCTAGATGAAGTATGTTCTAATACGTTTCTGCGCTGATGAATGCAGTGAAAAGTATAAGCAGTATTCCTTAGAGCATCACTACCTAGACGTAACAGGTAAAGGACCACTTTTATGACGGTTCCTGTTCTAATAGCAGTTAGACAGACTTGTTCGTCAATAATTATAAAACCGCCCTCTACTTTCAAAGCCTTTGGCGTTTATTATAACGTTCGAAAGCCATCGTAAACACGCAAGTTATGCTATATTCCTCTATTGTTACGAAGCTTCCGTTCCTGAACTTCACAATGTCAAAAAGTTGTCTCTATGCCATTTTTTATCACTTTTCCTAAAATAATTAAAATATATAATGCAAAAAATTATCTCTAAATTTAATTTACTAAAAACAATCCACTAAGAAGGATAGTCATTAAAGCCAGCTTTGGCGCCCTAATAAAAATGGAATTAAATGCTTTTCTTTAGTCGCAACTCTTCTTACTAAAGTGGGTAAGCTATTAAGACATTTTCAATTTATTCCGGGCTTCGAAATACTTCATGGTGCTAAAAAAAAGTGCCAAAATTTAACAAATTTAAGAATTGAAATTTGCAAAGCGTTTTAAATGCTTTAATTTTTTATACTGCTTGATTGAAGTTTTTGAATTTTGAATTGTTAAATTGTAACTAGCATAGTCAAGTGGATATGTATGCCTTTATTGTGCACAACAGCAAAAGTAATTTCTCCTATGTCTTTGTTATCTTTGCAATAAATAATAAAACTTGCATTAGGAACAGAAACATAAAAAAATATGGAACATTATTGGATTGTGTTAATTAAATTCTCTTTTAAGGGTCAAAGGGGGAATTCTTTTTTTTTATGGAAAAAATAAGGGACTAAGGGAGAGAGTGTGACATAAAATTGGGGAATTATTTTTTTTTTTTTTTAACGAAAAAATAGGAAATAAGGGAAAGATTGTGAAATAAAATTGTCAATTAATTTAAAAAAATGAAATTTGTTTATAAATCCAATACAGCTAGAAACGTACAAGAAGACAGCAACAAGGTACCCCTGCGCCGATTGAAGCCTTCGAAGTAATGAGTCAAGCAGAGGAATATGCCTAGAGAATTTTTGATAAAAAACTTTATAAAAACTATCTTACCAGCAGCATGGAACGATGAATGTAATTTTGAGTGAAGGACAATTTTAAACGATTTTCTTTTTGAGAAGGTCAAAACATATACGTGCCTATAAAGTCCATTACAATGGCTTGGTACGGTACTTTGTAAGTACATCACAAGAGAATAGCGAAGCTTCAGAACGCAGGTGTAGATACAACGTGCAGTAGCTCTCATGCCGAAACATATTGCCTGAATTCAAAGCTTGCTTTGTGAAGATGTAAGGGATGCTTACACAAGATGCACCAACCAGTTTTAGTCTCCTAGTGAAACGCTTGCTTTTGGTAAATTTCCTTAGATCCTTCGTGGTTAAATAACATTATAGTACATGTTACTATACATATATATACGCCTTCCTATCAAATTGATAGGACGGTAATAAATTTCAGGATGATGTAGCCGATAATTGAATATCTTAAGTCTAACCAGAGTAGAAACTTCATAAATTTCATGAAGTTGAAACAAATAGGATATTCAAAAATATCTTTTCTCAATAATAAAAGATGCATGTATTAAATTGTACTTCAAACCTATTTTTTCATAGAATAGCTAACTTATAGATCTAATCTAGGCAAACAATTTTGTCGTTAAACATTTTATTGTAGCTGGTGTCTTCTTTCAAAAAATTTAATTTGTTTATTAGTAATGCTATATATCTCGTATAGTTTTCCTGGAAAATAGAACTTTTGATTTTTTAATACGCATTTTCGATGGATAAAACCAGAACCGTTGGTCCGAAATGGATGGTCAATAAATTCTTCCTCTAGTTTGATGCCTTAAAGCAGTGTGCCAAAGCTCAATCCAATCTGATCAGTCTTTCGAAAGTTATCGTCCCTACAGGATAAGGGGTCGAGCATAAATTACGTAAAGCAATTTTCCGGCAATTGTGACCCCCCCCCCCATATGTAAAGCTTTTTCCGACTTTTCCCTGTAGTTTTTCACCATTATGTAACACTAAGCTAGACCCCCCCGCCCCCCAAAAAATGTTACGTAATTTATGCACGACCCCTAAGTACAGCATGCATACAGACATACAGACACTTTCGTAAAAATCATTTTTCCGACTCTGGAGGTCTCAAAACGTGGAGATTTGGTGAAAACCCATGAACTCAAATTTTACAGAAAACTACTTCCTTCTCATTAGGATGATAATGTTAAAAGGGCGCGCTGGTGGACCGAAACATATTTTGTATTTTTTATTTGCTTTCAATAATCCCTTTTTTTTCAAATTAAGTTTTTATGAATGGTCGTGTTAGTCACTCTGATTTATAGTTGAAGCAGCTTTTAAATTAATTTGAAGTTAATTTCTCTAGTAACTGTAACTAGTTACTTCAAAAATAGTAACTTACCCAACGCTGATTTAAGAATTATTTAGTATCACATTATAGGTGTTTAAGACGAATTTTCAACTAAATGGTCGAGTTTTCATACAAAAAAGATACAAATTTAAACACAAATAGTTGAATTTTCAAGCTAAGAAGACAAATATTTTAGACGACAGTTGAATTCATTGGCTTTTTCTTACCTGTTAAATATGTTTACAGATATATACAATCTAGTGCACACCCTCTACCATAATCTCTATACAATCTTGCAATCTTTATGCAATCTCTATGTAATCTTGCAATGTGGTGTACACCAAAAATTCAAGTAATTAACCCCGCGATCATTAAGAACGTTTTATTATTTCCTGCTAATGAAATTAAAACTAACCATTATTTTATGAACTTCAAGGTTTTTTATTGAAAATTGAAGGAAATTCCCGGTCCTCGTTTAAATTCCTCGTTCAGTGGTCACCCTGGTATAATTAAATTCTGAAATTCAGATACTAACCTTAAATTCACACAAATTTATACTGAATTTAAGTAAATTTCTGAATTTTAGGTGCAACATTCTTAAGTATTCTTTTCATACTGTGTTTTGGCCTTATTGCAGACTTCTGAATACTTTGACGTAACGAGGCAACGAAGCCCCTCAGGAGACTTCGATAGCGCTTCAGCAAGAGAAGAGGTCTCGGTGACGAAGATAATGTGGCAAGGCGAAGGAAACCGCACGTGCGACTTCGCAACGTGCCGCGCGCGTGAGCCTCATTCAATTTTCTTTGTTGGCGAGTTTACGGCATCGTCGCGTTATGTGCAGAATATTAATGGTACACTCTGCACAACATGCCGGCCACGAATTGTTGCCCTCGGTGCACTCCAAGGCAGGGGCTAAAATAGTTACCCGTTCTTCACCTAGAAAGCCGTTTAATTACGTAGGAAAATAATTTTGAATAACGCACCACAGCTGACTTACATGCTGCAGTGCTGCACACTTGCTGTGCCTTCCAATATTTCCAAATTTAGTACTTGGATTGAACCTCTAAATTAATGAAATTTCGAAAATAAATCTGAAATTCATAAAAAGAAAACTTGGACCCATAACCTTCTGTAACTTAGATTTATGGGAATCACGTACGCCATCGTACCGTGGAAGATCACTAAAAAAGTGATTTTTCAATTTAAACCCTTACATTCCACGATAATTTATGAGAAGAGCATGTGGGCTTGTTTATTGAAGGGACAGAGATTTCAGTTTTAAGTAAAGATAAATAGTTTTTGAATGAGCTAGATTAAGATAGTGTAGGATGATCTAGGCTATATATTCACTGAGTATGTGCCTTCTAATGGCGTAAGTGGATGTACTAGTCCACGTTAAGTGGTGAGGATGAGGTCTGGAGTTGTGCTTAAGGCGCCCCTATACACGCGCCTTTAGAATCAGGGGCGGGTACGATTATTCACAGCATGCATTATATTGCGTGGGCCACGTTCCGCGACTATGAATAGAACACAAGTTTAAGGCTAGAGTGTAGGAGAAGCCACCTTGACAGATTTACGAACGACTGGTTCCGAGATACTTCTATGAAGGACAATAAATTATCCGGCATTCATGAACTGAGCTGAACTGATGTCTTTAAAAACAAAATTCACCCGCCATTCGCACCTAGGTCTTATGTGCATTAGGTATTTCCGGAAAACTGGAATTATTCCGAATACGTCGAAATTATCTAAAAAAAAACTACTAACGACCAACCTCTCTAGCAATGAGCCCAGGTAGAAAGCTTCATAGAGTCATTAAAGTCAGCCGATTCTTCTTTTAAAGTGGAACCATAAACACTTTTATAGCTCTCAAGCATTTTATTTGTATACATATCAAAGATTTTTATTGTCCTTGGGGGCGGCGCATAAATTACGTAAATTTTTTTTCTGAAATTTTAAACCATGCACCCTTCATTTTCAGGACCCGTAAGTCTTGAACACCCCCGCCCCTCTCTACCTTACGCAATTTTTGTCGATTACATTTTTTTCGCGAATTTATTTAAGAAGTCATCCAAAAATAGAGTGAAGCGATTTTGGGGTAAGGGGGTTTCGGTGGAATCATATTGCTTCTTATGCATTAAGAAAGTAGTTCAACTTTCTACGGAACAGTTGAATTTTCAATCAAAAGATATCAAATTTCTATCAAAAGGGATGAATTTTTCTTATTTGCAACTAGAGTTCAATTATCCACCAAGAGAGAGTTTCCACAGTCAATTAAGAAAAAATATTTCATCTGTAATGTTGAATTATCAAGCCAAAGACGAGCTTTTCCCAAATAATTGAATTTTCAACCGAAAAGATGAATTTTTCTACCACGAAAAAAATTTGTATGCAAAATAGTTAAATTTCCAATAAAAACAATGTATTTTTAAATAAAACAAAAAATCTTGGAGTAATAAAATACGCTCTTAACAGAGTGGTTCAACCTTTCACCAAATAATTGATTTTTCTACTCAATTCTTGAATTTTCTATCAAATTGTGGAATTTTCGAAACGATAATACGGGTTTTCTTAATAACAGTTGAATTTCCAAGAAAAAAGGATGTACTTTTAGCACAATTGTTGAATTTTTTACAAAATAATTAAATTTTTAACCATAAAATATGAATTCTCAACCAAACATTTAATAGTAGACTTTTCATCCGAAGTGGATGAGCTTTGAATGAAAAATAAGTGGATTTTCTTATTGGGTTGTATTAATTTATTTCGGATTCAAGTGGAAAAAATATAAAAGGGGAAATGACTGAAGCTTGCGATAAATATATAGGAATTTCGATCATTTCTAGACTAAAGAATAATAGTTTGAATAAACATTGAAGTTCGTTCTGTGTTGATAAAATCTTAGTAAGATTTTGGTGGTCGGCGCAATTCTCAAAATATATCTTACGCGGGGACAGAGGGGGTAAAAAATTTTTAAAAAACCCTTACATAAATTGTCGATCAGTCCTTATTTGTTTACTGATTTTGTATTTTGTGAATTTATGATGACTGCATTAAATATTAATGCTAATATTACAGATTATTATTAATATCCGTGGGTATGTTACAAGTAATACTTTTACAATTATAAATAAAGTAGCATATCATGTTTTGACATTTAATGTATTAGGTGCTACATAGATTGCCCTGAAAAATAGTTGTTTACAATAAAATGTGTTTAATTTTTTTTTTTTTTAGTGATTTGCAGACAAAAAAGACTACTTAATTTAGGCACAGCTCCTTGGTATCATTTTAAAACTAATAATTACGAATTGAATTTATTCAAGTTTCAAAATTTTTACATTACATCCTTAAAGCATGTAGCGAGTTAGGGAATGAAAATTGCGACCAGAAACGAAAAATGCGCTTGTCTTTATCATATTGTACCTGGATGTTTACAATTATCAAAAATACTGTAAGATACGAGGTAAGATAGGTCCTTCTAGATGGTCACTTTCACCAGCATTCCAACGATTTTTGAAAAATATTTCTATTCTAATTTTTCACGAAGTGTAAAACAATTTGACAAAACGAACTGCATCTATGCGGGCAGAATACGTCAGAAACTCTGACAATGAGAGAGGCTTGTTAAGACTCGTGGTAGAAAAATAACTATAGGTGTAAGCTGGCAGTCATAACAGAAATATAAACGCTTTTGCAAGCATACTGTAAAATTTCAATGTCCAATTACATGACAATTCTCCATAGAAAATGTAATTCTAGAGGATATAAACGAGCCATGTCAGAAATATAGTTTTTAGTTTGCATATAGAGAAGTAGAAGCAAAAGCTTTTATAATAATTCTGAAATTTACGAGCTTTTTAATGGCATGTGTCATCTGCTAGTAGGGTACCTAACCAGCAACGACACATACCTAGCATATTCGCGATTTTGACCTTAGTTTTTACGATGGCACTTCAGAGCTCGGTACCGCTGTATGGTCTGGGCCCTAGGGGATGAAATGAGGTTAAGGAGAAAGGGTTAGTGTATGGGTATAAGTATGAGTATGAAGTAGCTCGTCAAGGAAAAGTGGAAAAACTGAAGTGAGTGAATCTCAGCTCCGAGGGTTGATCAGGGCAGAAAGGATTTGTGGTTTTTGCGAGGCTATATATATATGCTCCCTTCACCTGACCATCGGGCAGTCACTTACGACCCTCCTGACCTCCGCTCCGGGAGAGCAGCCATATGTCGGATTTTCTTACTCCAGACGCTTGAAAAAGATGTACTGCTTGCTGGAAGACTATCACCTTTTTGTGGTTGACTTAGCTTAAAAAAATTGAAGAGTTTTTCAGCTAACGTTACAAGACAAGGCGAAATAATAAAGTTTCAAAGACTGAGTCGAGAAACTATCGAGGTGTTAGACAATGAGAATTTTAAGCTCGAGTAACTCGCAAGTATTTTAAATTCGCTTAACTTATTCAAATGACAATTCACAATGAAACTGGCAATTTTCCAGAGCTGCTCTAAGCATGGTGGGTTTAAATAGTAAATTATTCAATATTTTAAATTTCTTTCAACACTCAAAGATTTGAATAGATACCTTCCCTAGAGAAATATAATATTGTTCAATTTTTCCATTAAGTAATATGAAATATTCAAACTTCAAATAATGAACTTATTGTTAATTTCAATGAATATCTTGAAGAAGCTATAGAATTGAATCTTCTACTTGAATTTTATTTATTAACGAGTCATAACTACTCTTGACATTCAGTGAACAATGGCGAATAACGACTAACGGTTTTCGAAAAAAATCCAAAAAACGAAAGCCACGAGTATACATCCTATAGGGTGGCCGTTAGTTACACTTCGTGAAAATTCCTTTTCCCAACTTTTTTTCGCGGCACTCTCCAAATTAGCGGCGTATGCAATGAGTGGTTAGGCTTACGAAATCCCTTTACCGCATTTATTGATGATGATGACTCTATTCCCAAGATTCAAGAGCTTTTCTTTCAGAAATTATTCAAAGGGTAATGCGGCCCATGAAGCCTGGAAACTTCTCGACAATAACAGTATATTGTGGACCTATAGGAAGGAAACTCAGTCTTTTTACCCGATTATTGCAAACACGCGAGGGTAAGAAGACGTTTGCCCTATTGATCTTCATATAATAATGTAATAAAGGTATAATTTACAAACTTATCACGTCTACTGACATTTGATGTTAGGTTGGGAGGCGAGGAGAGACGACATTTTTCTAAAGAGGAGGAAGCATGCGAAAATCATTTTGCTACTAACGTGCAACGTGATTCTTCAAGCATAATGTACGATTTCCTTCGAGGAGCAAAAAGAGGAACTAGGAAATTCCTAAGACCTGGCACAGCGAGGATATTTTTCTTTGGAAAGAAGACTCACAAAGAACTCGGACTTGAAGCAAAAGTATCATCAAGTTATCAAAGAGTAAGGCATAGCTAGGAACAGCATGACCTACCTATTTCGTGTAATTCCATTCATTGACATTTAAAATATCAGTGACCTTTTAGTGAAAACTGCATTTAGTTCAGTGAGAAATGGGACACTAATCAAACCAGTAATTCAGATTTAACGAGCAGTACATTTTCAAAATGCAATCACTCTTCTCAGATTGAGCCATGCACTGCAATAAGATGAAACATGTTTGAATCATAAAACAAGTTTACATTTAATCATGCTGGAAAGGAAACTAAAAATACTATAATCACGGAAAAAAGACTTGTGAATTCTACATTTTTAAATTCAAGACTTCCATTCCATCATCGCAGTGGTTCTTTATTTATTTGAGGCAATTCAATGTCTCAAATGCTTGTGTTAAAATCTATCGGAATTCCAATAGCAATAGTAACTTGTTCGTATAACCAAAGTACCAGCGATATTGCCAGAGAAAATTTCATTTCTCTTGCCTGTTACGTAGCAAGCCCTCTTGTTCCCCCTTTCTGCAGGTTTCATTAAGCGTCGGGAAAATGAAAATTGCGTTGCCGCTAATTCGCTGAAGGTAATTGGAGGTCGAACCAAGTTTATTTGACGTTCCTAACTTTTAATTCTATTGAACATCGAGACCCCTCGTTGCCCATGGAAAATCGAGAAGCTATTACGTCATGCTTTTAGCATTGCGAATTTTTGTTTCAGATTTTACGATCCATATATTTTCAAAGACCTTTCATGCACTCGGTTTTGATGCTAGAAGACTTAAAAGTTTGATTGATTACACAATATAAAAAAGAACTATAAAAAGTTGATGTTACTTTTGACCATTTCTATGGCGTGATCTGTGGAATAGATGACGTGTAACAAAATTTTTAGCTGACTGCCCTGAGAGATTTTTGTTGCAAAAAGACTGTCCCATTTGTATACGAATTCGTTTGCACCGTGTGTGTATTTAAAGAGAATATACATTCAAGAATACCATAGTAAAATGAGAAGGATTTTTGCTGTTTTTTCTTCTTCTCTTTTATAGCCAGGGCTAACACCATGGGCATCGATATCGCGAGGATAAAATAGCACAAATACGTGGCTTCACTATCATCTCGGTGGCTATATATCAATAGCAGTCTTTTCACGTTCTTACTCTCAAATATTTCGGCAATGTTGTGCCGTATTGCCCGATAGTAGTTCAATTAAAATTAATATTTCGCGTGATATTTTTTAAAATAAATTCCAAAATTAACTTCGTCGGTCTAACGGTTCATTGACATATTTGAAATGACATACAAAATTGAAAATGAATTAAAAGTAATATGATTCTTAGTTAGGTGGATCGAAAATACATACATTTTAATTATCAGCATTGAACAACATTAAAATCTGTTTTATCTATTAAGGAAGGGAAACAGTTACCTTTTCCACGTTTATGTATCATAAGAAGAAGATTTTCGAATTCTTCCTTCGTTACTCCTATACATTTTTTTAGAAAATCGTAAGTGTGGTAAACACATACTTCATCGCAAATAATAAATAATATTTTAAAACAGCAGTCCTGTTTCTAAATTCATCTTGCAGGAGTTATTTCTTACATCTACTTCCTTTCCTGGAAAAAAAGAGTACTTCTACAGACACATTTGTTACGTCAGGAGCACATCCAGGGCGTGATTTTTATGCTTGTAAGCTTGTCGGCGTACCTGATGAATCAGTGCAAATGTTTATTTCATTGATGACTGCAAACTGCAAAAGAGACTTGGAATGATTCGAGGTGCGTCATAACGACATGCTCGTTACTATGGGCAGCGGAAGTTACAATTGTCTCTGCAATCCATAAGAGACGCGTGCTTCTTCAGACACAACTCTCTAAGCTCCTCTGATACACACCCACGCAAAAGGAAATAGAGAAAGAACTTCGATAGGTGGAGGGGAACGAATTCACAATATAAGTGTGCGGGAAAGATGCCAGATAATACATAGCAGCTTATTACTGCAATCGCTATCATCATTGTGCGTTCAGCGCTTTGTTTATTTTCACTTTCAGAAAATTCTGTCTGAAGTTAGCTACTTCTGATGTTATATGTACTTCAAGGGTTCCGGAGCATAAGGGCGGCAGTGCTAAATTTCGGAAATGCGTTTTCTTGGCTTAAAATAAATTTTTTGAACTAACTCAAATTTCTGTAGAATATTATGGTTCATTTCGATTTAGAAGTTGTTCAAAATTCATGTTCGATATCTTTTCTTTTGAGTAATTACTTGTTTTTTGCCTCATCTTTTTACGATTCAATAAAGCAGGGCCGCCTTTACATAAGGGCTGTCGGGGCTGCGGCCCGGTGCCCCCACATTTTGGGGCCCCCCACAAAACACTACAAAATGCACACACTTCTGCATCGGCTCCTACTTCGATGACCTTTTTTTTTTTAGGAGCCAGCGAGGAATAATATTTATTGAGTCCGCTAAAGGGCCCCCACATTTTAACCGGCCCGGGGCCCCCACAACCCTAAAGGTGGCCCTACAATAAAGCTATGTAATAGCTTGAAAGTATTTTTTTAAATAAAATTAAAAAAGTTATTCAACAATTTGTGTGTCAATATATTTTCGTTCTTGTGGATGCGCCGTGCCATTGCCCAGGGTTCCTCTAGGAGGTGGTAGCTTATTTCAGGATTTTCCTTTAATGATTCAATAGACTATTGGCTCGAAAGTGCTTTTTAGTTGTTTTTTTTTTTATTGAGAAATCAAAAATATATGCAGCTTTCTCTGTAATAGGTTTTTTGGGACGCAACATTCTATACCAAGATTTTTTAGTGGTGGTGGCTGGTTTTTAAGCGCTTCTTTTGCGAATTGATAGAGTCAAGCTCGCAAAAAAACTTGGAATGAAAAATTAGCTGGAAAGTGATTTCTGTTTTCTCTTTTAATTAAAACTAAAAAAGTCTCTCTCTCACTCTCTTTCTCTCTCTCCATGCTCTTCTAACGCTAGCATGACAATACAAAATTACCCCCAACCCCCACCCACCCTAGTTGTAACGTAACTTTTAGTAATCTGACTTTTTCACTGTAAATAAAAAGTTTTCTATGTGTGCAAAAATTATTGTCAATTTTTTATGTGTGCAGTTTTCGATACAAATAATAACATCAAATCATACTTTTAAAAATATATATTTAATAAAGATAATATTTTTTGAAACATCAACAAAAATATAACATTTTTTCGGAATTTGTTAATAGAATAAAAATTTCCAACTTTAAGATAATAATGTCTTCCAAATAGCATATTTTGAAGTGGCGTAAGAACAAAACTAATTTTATGCGAAATACTTTGAGAAAAAAATGTAAATAAGTATACTATTAACCAAATATAAACAAAATAATTTTTGCTAGCATTTCAAAAAATATTTTAATTTTATCAAAAATCATTCTTTCTGAAATATAATTCTATATCATTATTTTTTATCGAAAACTGCATACATAAAACATTCGCAATAATTTTTGATCCAATACAAACAATTTGTAATTTTTTAAACTTTAAAAAATGTTAACCCCTCTATAGTGACCAAAAGTGGTACCTATTTTTCTTAATCACGAATTATTCCTATAGGATACTTCAACTTTTACGCATGCCTAAAAAATAGATATGAAAATAATTTGGTGATTGTGAATTCACTTTTGTTAAAGCTCCTTCAGCTTTAACGAACACAGTCTCATCGTGTATCTTGTGCTTCGCAGTCGACTTTGTCAAAAAAGCGAAGTTTTATATATTATGTTCAACTCTATTATATCATGTGTATATTGTATTCATTTATGTACTTCGGTCTGAGACTGTTTATTCAGATATTGCAAAATAAAGTAAAATTTTTATTTTTCATGATTGCTCTAATATTTGTACCATATTTTCGCATTAATTTTTATTCTAAGCTAACTCTGAAAAATGTATCATTTCAATAAATGTATATTAGTACAATTCATAATATGCATTGATATTGAAACATACGTATTTTCATTGTCTTATTTTTATTTAAAAAAGTATGACTAGTCAGTACCTTCAAAAGAATTCCATTAAGAAACTTCAATTCAAAACTGAATTTGAAAAATTGAATGGTAAAAAAAAATTTTATAACCAGCGAAATCTATGGGAATTGTCTTCTTCAAATTTTGTTTATCTCCACCAATAAAGCTTCATACCCTTAATAATTTTACGACGCTCTGAGACGCCTTCGAGTATTTAATTGAACAACAGCAGTAAGTATTTCTTTTTTATTATAAAATATAATATCTTTATTATCTTAACCAGGATAATTACCATCGCTATGTAAGCTGAGCAAAAATGAAAAAGAAGAAAAGGAAAGAACTCGTTTCCTTTCCAAGGACGATAGGAAAATACACCTCGGGCAATTTCGCTTCGTTTCGCTACAAGGAAACCGGTAATTAACTGTAAAACGGTGTTTTCAATTTTGAATCGGAACAATTCAGCCCTGGAGCTTCATTTTAGTTCCCTCGCCATTTTACCCGTCGCGTTCTGTACGCAAAATCATTTTTCCATTTTTTTAACTAATGAAAAATACTCATTCAATATTGCCTAAATGCCCTGAATCATAAACTTTTGTCTTTCTCTCCTTTTTCCATTTTTCATCAATTCTATAATAATTAAAATAATGTATTTTACGAAGTATTTTACTGAAACCAGAACGAAGTGCTATTACGGGCTAATATTCATTCAAATTAGTCAAGTGGGCAATGAACCATTGAAACTAATAAGCGCATAACGATTTTCCGCAAGAATGAAAGAATTTTAATGATTGAAAATCATTTATTTCCCTCTTAAAAAGTGAATAAATATAAACAATCAATTTCAAACAAAAAATATTATCCGCATAAAATTGTTATATTTCTAAAACTTATAGGGCCTTATTTGAAACAATGGTTGTCAAATTATAACTGAAATATAAATAAATGTTTGCGTAGCGCGTTTTTTAAGCCAATTCACTCTGAGAAAATTGTGCACACAAATTTCAAGCAACCTCTTCAGGTCCTACAATGCGTTTTGTTCTGCGAGATTTATCCAGCCACTGAATTTCACAACCGTTTCAAAGTGAACGAACTACCTTAGGTTGTATGCTTTTCGCAAGCATATGCACGAGTAACTTTGTTTCACATTACTGCAGAGAGTAGCTAAAAATATGAACAAGAACTTTTGTACCAAGCATGTATATTTTGATCATATTTTCAATTCGTAATTGTATTCAAATAGTGTACTAATTTTCGTAGACGCAATTTAAACGAACCAAATGAAAAAATGAAAAAATTATTGTCTAAATGTGTACATACATTTTAATTAATACAGTCACTTAACGCTGATTTTACGTTCTGAATTTTTCAATTTCAATCCACGGCCTATATGTACGTATATTTGTCAATTTTTTGTATCGGAAAAAATTGGACAAATATCTGTGTCCAGACCAAAGTACTATTTTTGCGAGAAAGTACGTGAGCCGTTTATCAGACCAATGGATTTCGCACTGCACGTACACGTCAGCAAATTTCTGGACTTTAGCCTAGACAAAAGTGGAAGAAAGTTCGAGTACGTTGCGAATGTTTTTTTTTTCAATTGCCGAAACTGAAGTTCTGAAAGTGGAATAATAGAATTTTTTTTTAGCTCCTTCCACTAAAATTACAACTAGAGCCGTCACAGTGCCACGTTATTCAAAACAGACTCTGCAGCGATATTTGAATACGTATCAATTTTAAAAATCAAATGATTTAAAGTGATATAAAATAATTACTTCTACACAGATATTGCTCACTATCTGTTACATGATTCTGTTGTTTAATAATTAAAATCCATGTGCACAGTAATCGATACAAGCAATTATCCAAAACTTTTTCAATCGTAATT
Source organism: Andricus quercusramuli (assembly GCA_932178445.1). Lineage (NCBI taxonomy): Eukaryota > Metazoa > Arthropoda > Insecta > Hymenoptera > Cynipidae > Andricus > Andricus quercusramuli. The sequence goes on along the minus strand of CAKNXH010059331.1, from coordinate 113,939 downwards.
TTACGAATAAGGTTTACAACGCATTATCTAAAACACAAGAGTAACACGCTCGTAATAAATTGGAAATTAACAGCAGGGGCATTCCATTTGAAAAGGAAAAAGAGGGTCATCGATTTCCTTTTTAATTTTTAGATTGTACAGTGTTTGGGGTACTAAATAATGCAGTCGGATGACTTTCGAAAAATTCAATATTTTAGCAGATATTGTTAATTGAATACTGGACCGCACTTTAACCATTTTTATCTCTGCTATCATTAATAGGCCAAGAAAAATACTTTTTCACAAATGTACGCAAAAAGTTTTAATAATTAGAGAAATTTTGAAAAAAAAAATTATCGAAATATCAATTTTTATATTGTTCACTTAATAAACAATTTTTCATTGTTATTTTTCAACGCTAGGGATACCGCGAAATTAAAAACGAAATTAATAAATATAATGTTTAAGGTGGCTTTAAATTAACAACGGAGTAGAAAAACGTTTAAAAAAAATATGAAACAAAATTCTGAAAGTTTTTCGGTCGTGAAAAAAGTAGGTATTCTCGAAAATTCAAGTCTCCTATTTTTTTAAAACTGTAATTGCTCAAAATGTTTAAAATCAATGTAAACTGTTTCTAGAATTTCCTACTTATATTGGTGAGCAAATATAACAAATTTTATATTTCTTATAAACAAATTAATAAGCCAAAATTCTTCCTTGAGAATTAACAACACTCAAATATTTTATTGCATAAAATTTTCGTCGCAATATACGTAAACGTAATATTTAATTACGTCTAGTTACATATGAACTATTTTTATAATTATTATTGAATTTAATTACAAATTACTTTATTAGCGGTTATAGATTAGATAGGCTTTCGGTTTTTCAAGGAATGGACTCAAAATTATTTCTCAGTAAAATTTTTCGACATTACATCTTTTCACCGTGAAAACGATGAAGAAAACTTTAAAAAAAACTAAGTCTATAAGTGAAAAAAATAACTGAATTGTGCAATCGTTCACTAGATTTGTTTAAACCGCTAACAATTTTTGCCGGAAAATAAATTAATGTCAAATATTTTGACTGTACAATAATTTTTAGTTCTTCTGTTCAATAAAAGCTAAAAAGTTAATTTGTGTATTAAATTTGATACCCATCAATATAAGTGAGTATTACTAGAAACAATTAACACTTATTATAAAGATTTTTGGCCAATTTCAAGCCGTTTAAACAAAACAGGGGACTTGCATTTCATAGAGTACCTTTCGTTTACGTGAACGGTAAGCTCTGAGAATTTTGTGTTCAAAAATATCAAAAAATACATTTTTGCTACTTCGCATTTAAGTCGAGGACACTTCGAAATTTATATTTATTTATTTCGTTTTCAATTTAGCGGTATTCCAGCAACTAAAAAGAAAATATACATATTTTTCAATAAATAAATAATAAAAAAATCTACATTTCGACCAATTTTTTTCAATTTTCTTTTAAAATAACGGTTTCTCTTATATTTGTATGGAAGTATTTTTCTCGTCTGATCAATAATAGCAGAAATAAAAATAGATAAAATATGGTCCTATTTTAAAAACTCAAATTTCCAGTAAACAATATCTGATGAAACATTGTTATAAGAAAACCTGACTGAAACTGGCATTTAAATGCGAAATAATTTTGAAATGAAAAAAAGTAAATCTAACACAATTTAGCTAAAAATAGTATCTGTCGACAAAAACAGCTTCATCTGCAGTATGAATGTTACAATAATGCAATAATTAATTTTTCTATATTCTAAAACATTCGAAAATAATTCTATAAAAATTGTATCGTTCCATAAAACGATTTCAAATAATAAGATAATTAATATTTCAAGTTCCACCTTAATTGTACTAGAATATTCTAGAAGCTTCAAAAACATTCCAGAATATTGCACAAGAACTAAATACTTCGGTTGAAAATTCTATTATTTTCATGTGAAATTCATATGTTTAGTGGAAAATTAACTTTTTGGTTGAAAATCAGTTGTTGTCCAGAAAATTCCCTTTTTGGTCTGAAAAGCCCACATTTTAGTTGACATTTTCTTTTCTCTATTAGTCTATTGACTGAAAAATTATTCCTCCCGGAAAACTGTTTTCGATTGAAAATTAATATCCTTTTTGATGAAATATCAAATTTTATTTATTTTTTTTAAAACTCATCTATATAGGTTTAAAGGTCAACTAATTGGTTAAAAGTAAAAATTAATTTTTTCTGTTGAAGATTCATCATTTCATTAGAAAATTCCACTATATGGTTGAAAATTTCACTATTTTGTTTTAGATTCGCCCTGTTTTAAATTCGCCCTGTTTGCTTGAAAGCTCAGCTATTTGGTTATAAATCTTTGGTGGAAAATCAACTGTTTGGTTGAAAATTCATATTTGCGAGTTGAAAATTCAACTGCTTTCTAGAGAATTCGCCTTTTTGGTTTTGAAAATTCAACGATTTGGTTCAAATATTCTTCCTTTCTTGACTGAAAAATCTTTCCTGGTAAAAAATTCAATTATTTTGCTGAAAATTAAATTTTTGGTATTTACTTAACTTTCTGTTGCGAATTACTTTTTCTTTATTGAAAATTCAACGAGATTGAAAGTTCAACTTCTGTGTTAAAAAATAATTTTTTTTTGTTGAAGATTCGTCATTTTAGATGAAAATGTAATTATTTTGTTGAAAATTTAATTATTTGGTTTTACAATTTAATTATTTGTTAAAATTTCCACCATTTTCTTAAAAATTTAACTATCCGGTTAAAAATTGAATTATTTGATTGAAATACATCCATTTTGATCAAAAGTACAACTGTTTGATTATAAATGCAACTGTTTGGTAGAAAAATAACATTTTTTGATTGAAAATTCAATTATTTTTCTGAAAATACATTATATTTCGACATGAAACTTTTAATTTTCCATAATTCCCCTATTTTCGTAAAAAATCACCCTATTTCCCCTGTTTCGAGATCATTTTAGGCTGCGAAATCTATTAAAATATTATGTGTGTATGTTTTTAATTTTATTTGATGCGTTTATCAAATGAAAATCGAAGACAATTTTTGATTGAAAGGGGTGGGGGGGGGGG